>JAPWTK010000805.1:0-155947 GCA_029963805.1 Aromia moschata | reverse complement strand
CCGCCATCTTGTTGTGCCCGCCATATTGGATTTAGAGGAAATTCATTTCGTTCATCGTCTTCTGACGGAAAACCCTTTCATTTGATACCCATATCGGGGGGGGGAAAAAATAACTAGTCCGCCATCTTGTTGCGTCCGCCATATTGGATTTAGAGAAAATCATTCGTTCATCGTCTCGACGGAACCCTTTCATTTGATACCCATATCGGGGGGTGCGCAAAAAATAACTAGTCCCCATCTTTTGCGTCCGCCATATTGGATTTAGAGGAAATCATTCGTTCATCGTCTTCCGGACGAAAACCCTTTCATTTCCATTAACATATCGGGGCTGCAAAATAACTATCCGCCATCTTTTGCGTCCGCCATATTGAACTCGAGAAACTCATTACGTTCATCGCCTCCTGACGGACAACCCTTTCATTTGATAGCTCATATCGGGGGCCCTGCGCAAAATAACTATTCTCGCTATTCCAGAGAGCAGTCCGCCATATTGGATTTAGAGGAAATTCATTTTGTTCATCGTCTTCTGACGGAAAACCCTTTTCATTTGATACCCATATCGGGGGTGCTTGGAAAATAACCAGTCCGCCATCTTGCGCTGCGTCTGCCATATTGCATCGAGAAAATTCATTTCTTCGTTTCATCGTCTTCCCGACGGAAAACCCTTCTCATTTTATTAAATCAAGCATTTCGGGGGGTGCGTTAAAAATAATTCATTAGTCCGCCATCTTGTTGCGTCCGCCGCTATTGGATTTAGAGGAAATTCATTTCTGTTCATCGTCTCTGACGGAAACCTTTTTCACCCGATACCCATATCGGGGGGTGCGCAAAAAATAACTATTCGCCATCTTGTTTGGTGGTCTGCCATATTGGATTTAGAGAAAATTACCATTTCAGTTCATCGCCTTCCTGACGGACAACCCTTTCATTTGATACTCCATATTCGGGGGTGCGCAAAAATTAACTATTCCGCCATCTTGTTGCGTCCGCCATATTGGATTTAGAGGAAATTCATTTCGTTCATCGTCTCCTTTACGGAAAACCCTTTCATTTGATACCCATATCGGGGGTTGTGCAAAATGTAACTATTCCTGCCATCTTTGTTGGTGTCCGCTACGCTTGATTTAGGCGGAAAATTCATTTACGTTCATCGCCTTCTACGGACAAACTTTCATTTGATACAATCTGGCAATTGGGGGTGCGCAAAAAATAATCATTCCGCCATCTTGTTGCGTCCGCCATATGGGATTTAGAGGAAATTCATTTCGTTCATCCTGTTCTCCGACGGAAACCCCTTCTCATTTTGATACCCATATCGGGGGGTGCGCAAAAAATAACTAGTCCGCCATCTTGTTGCGTCCACTATATTGGATTTAGAGAAAATTCATTTCGTTCATCGTCTTCCTGACGGAAAACCCCTTCATTTGATACCCATATCGGGGGGTGCGCAAAATACAATTAGTCCGCCATCTTGTTGTGTCCGCCATATTGGATTTAGAGAAAATTCATTTCGTTCATCGTCTTCTGACGGAAACCCCTTTCATTTGTTACCCATATTGGGGGTGCGCAAAAAATAACTATTCCGCCATCTTGTTGCGTCCGCCATATTGGATTTAGAGAAAATTCATTTCGTTCATCGTCTTCCTGACGGACAACCCTTTCATTTGATACCCATATCAGGGGGTGTGCAAAAAATAACTATTCCGCCATCTTGTTGCGTCCGCCATATTGGATTTAGAGGAAATTCATTTCGTTCATCGTCTTCCGACGGAAAACCCTTTCATTTGATACCCATATCGGGGGTGCGCAAAATGTAACTATTCCGCCATCTTGTTGCGTCCGCCATATTGGATTTAGAGGAAATTCATTTCGTTCATCGTCTTCCTGACGGAAAACCCTTTCATTTGATACCCATATCGGGGGGTGTACAAAATACCCGTTAGTCCGCCATCTTGTTGCGTCCGCCATATTGGATTTAGAGAAAATTCATTACGTCTAATCGTCTTCCTGACGGAAAACCCTTTCATTTGATACCCATCCCGGGCCGCTTGGGAAGGAAAATAACTAGTCCGCCATCTTGTTGCGTCCGCCATATTGGATTTAGAGAAAATTCATTACGTTCATCGTCTCTGACGGAAAACCCTTTCATTTGATACCCATATCGGGGGCTGCGTAAGGGTAACTAGTCCGCCATCTTGTTGCATCCGCCATATTGGATTTAGAGAAAATTCTATTGTATGTTCATCGTCTTCCTGACGGAAACCCCTTTCATTTGATACCCATATCGGGGGGGTGCGGGGAAAATTACTAGTCCGCCATCTTGTTGCGTCCGCCATATTGGATTTAGAGAAAATTCATTTCGTTCATCGTCTTCCTGACGGAAAACCCTTTCATTTGATACCCATATCGAGGGTGCGCACAAAAATAACGAGTCCGCCATCTTGTTGCGTCCGCCATATTGGATTTAGAGAAAATTATTTCGTTCATCGTCTTCCTGACGGAAAACCCTTTCATTTGATACCCATATCGGGGGTGCGCAAAATAACTATTCCGCCATCTTGTTGCGTCCGCCATATTGGATTTAGAGGAAATTCATTTCGTTCATCGTCTTCCTGACGGAAAACCCTTTCATTTGATACCCATATCGGGGGTGCGCTAAAAATAACTAGTCCGCCATCTTGTTGCGTCCGCCATATTGGATTTAGAGAAAATTAATTTGTTTTTCGCCTTCCTGACGGAAAACCCTTTCATTTGATACCCATATCGGGGGTTCGCAAAAAATAACTAGTCCGCCATCTTGTTGCGTCCGCCATATTGGATTTAGAGAAAATTCATTTCGTTCATCGTCTTCCTGACGGAAAACCCTTTCATTTGATACCCATATCGGGGGGTGCGCAAAAATAACTAGTCCGCCATCTTGTTGCGTCCGCCATATTGGATTTAGAGAAAATTCATTTCGTTCATCGTCTTCCTGACGGAAAACCCTTTCATTTGATACCCATATCGAGGGTGCGCCAAAAATTGTTTTTTCTAAATCCAAAATGGCGGACGTAATAAGATGGCGGACGTTGCTAGATGGCGGACTGTTAGTAATTTTTTTTGCACCCCCCGTTATGGGGTATCAAAGAAGGTCTCCTCGAGGAAGACGATGAACGGTCCCTTTCTGAACAGCAACAACAACTAGATACGAACCCCCCCGATATGGGCAACAAATGAAAAAAGTTTCAAATCAGGGGCATGATGAATGTGATTTTTTCTCTAACAAGGGACGAAGCTCGTGGACTTTTTCTTTTTCACACCTGATTAATAATTGGTATCAAAGAAAGGGTTTTCCATCTGAAAGACGATGAACAAAATGTTTTTTCTCTAAAACCAATATGGCGGATCTATAAGAAGGGACTGTTTTTTTTGCACCCTTCGATATTGGTATTAATGAGCAGTTTTCCGTCTGGAAGACCATTGGGCAACATAATTTCCCAAAATGGCTGACGCCGCCATCTTGTTGCGTCCGCCATATTGGATTTAGAGGAAATTCATTTCGTTCATCGTCTTCCTGGAACCTTTCATTTGATACCCATATCGGGGGTGCGCAAAAATAACTAGTCCGCCATCTTGTTGCGTCCGCCATATTGGATTTAGAGAAAATTCATTTCGTTCATCGTCTTCCTGACGGAAAACCCTTTCATTTGATACCCATATCGGGGGTGCGCAAAAAATAACTAGTCCGCCATCTTGTTGCGTCCGCCATATTGGATTTAGAGAAAATTCATTACGTTCATCGTCTTCCTGACGGAAAACCCTTTCATTTGATACCCATATCGGGGGTGCGCAAAAAATAACTATTCCGCCATCTTGTTGCGTCCGCCATATTGGATTTAGAGAAAATTCATTACGTTCATCGCCTTCCTGACGGACAACCCTTTCATTTGATACCCATATCGGGGGGTGCGCAAAAAATAACTATTCCGCCATCTTGTTGCGTCCGCCATATTGGATTTAGAGGAAATTCATTTCGTTCATCGTCTTCCTGACGAAAAACCCGCTCATTTGATACCCATATCGGGGGTGCGCAAAAAATAACTAGTCCGCCATCTTGTTGCGTCCGCCATATTTGATTTAGAGGAAATTCATTACGTTCATCGTCTTCCTGACGGAAAACCCTTTCATTTGATACCCATATCCGGGGGTGCGCAAGAAATAACTAGTCCGCCATCTTGTTGCGTCCGCCATATTGGATTTAGAGGAAATTCATTTCGTTCATCGTCTTCCTGACGGAAAACCCTTTCATTTGATACCCATATCGGGGGTGCGCAAAAAATAACTATTCCGCCATCTTGTTGCGTCCGCCATATTGGATTAGAGGAAATTCATTTCGTTCATCGTCTTCCCGACGGAAAACCCTTTCATTTGATACCCATATCGGGGGTGCGCAAAAAATAACTAGTCCGCCATCTTGTTGCGTCCGCCATATTGGATTTAGAGAAAATTCATTTCGTTCATCGTCTTCCTGACGGAAAACCCTTTCATTTGATACCCATATCGAGGTGCGCAAAAAATAACTAGTCCGCCATCTTGTTGCGTCCGCCATATTGGATTTAGAGAAAATTCATTACGTTCATCGCCTTCCTGACGGAAAACCCTTTCATTTGATACCCATATCGGGGGTGCGCGCAAAATAACTAGTCCGCCATCTTGTTGCGTCCGCCATATTGGATTTAGAGGAAACATTTCGTTCATCGTCTTCCTGACGGAAAACCCTTTCATTTGATACCCATATCGGGGGGTGCGCAAAAAATAACTAGTCCGCCATCTTGTTGCGTCCGCCATATTGGATTTAGAGAAAAATTCATTTCGTTCATCGTCTTCCTGACGGAAAACCCTTTCATTTGATACCCATATCGGGGGTGCACAAAAAATAACTAGTCCGCCATCTTGTTGCGTCCGCCATATTGGATTTGAGAAAATTCATTACGTTCATCGTCTTCCTGACGGAAAACCCTTTCATTTGATACCCATATCGGGGGGTGCCGCAAAAATAACTATTCCGTCATCTTGTTGCGTCCGCCATATTGGATTTAGAGAAAATTCATTTCGTTCATCGTCTTCCTGACGGAAAACCCTTTCATTTGATACCCATATCGGGGGGTGCGCTAAAAAATAACTAGTCCGCCATCTTGTTGCGTCCGCCATATTGGATTTAGAGAAAATTCATTTTGTTCATCGTCTTCCTGACGGAAAACCCTTTCATTTGATACCCATATCGGGGGTGCGCAAAAAAAATAACTATTCCGCCATCTTGTTGCGTCCGCCATATTGGATTTAGAGAAAATTCATTACGTTCATCGTCTTCCTGACGGAAAACCCTTTCATTTGATACCCATATCCGGGGGTGCGCAAAAAATAACTAGTCCGCCATCTTGTTGCGTCCGCCATATTGGATTTAGAGAAAATTCATTCGTTCATCGTCTTCCTGACGGAAAAACCCTTTCATTTGATACCCATATCGGGGGTGCGCAAAAAATAACTAGTCCGCCATCTTGTTGCGTCCGCCATATTGGATTTAGAGAAAATTCATTACGTTCATCGTCTTCCTGACGGAAAACCCTTTCATTTGATACCCATATCGGGTCGCAAAAATAACTATTCCGCCATCTTGTTGCGTCCGCCATATTGGATTTAGAGGAAATTCATTTCGTTCATCGTCTTCCTGACGGAAAACCCTTTCATTTGATACCCATATCGGGGGTGCGCAAAAAATAACTAGTCCGCCATCTTGTTGCGTCCGCCATATTGGATTTAGAGAAAATTCAATTTGTTTTTCGTCTTCCTGACGGAAAACCCTTTCATTTGATACCCATATCGGGGGGTTCGCAAAAAATAACTATTCCGCCATCTTGTTGCGTCCGCCATATTGGATTTAGAGGAAATTCATTTCGTTCATCGTCTTCCTGACGGAATACCCTTTCATTTGATACCAATAATGGGGGTGCGCAAAAAATAACTAGTCCGCCATCTTGTTGTGTCCGCCATATTGGATTTAGAGAAAATTCATTTTGTTCATCGTCTTCCTGACGGAAAACCCTTTCATTTGATACCCATATCGGGGGTGCGCAAAAATTAATTTCTAAATCCCAATCTTGTGCGTCCGCCATATTGGATTTAGAAAAAATTCATTTCGTTCATCGTCTTCCTGACGGAAAACCCTTTCATTTGATACCCATATGGGGGTGCGCAACAATAACTAGTCTGCCATCTTGTTGCGTACCGCCATATTGGATTTAGAGGAAATTCAAATCCGTTCATCGTCTTCCTGACGGAAAACCCTTTCATTTGATACCCATATCGGGGGTTGTGCAAAAAATAACTAGTCCGCCATCTTGTTGCGTCCGCCATATTGGATTTAGAGAAAATTCATTTCGTTCATCGTCTTCCTGACGGAAAACCCTTTCATTTGATACCCATATCGGGGGTGCGCAAAAAATAACTATTGCGCCATCTTGTTGCGTCCGCCATATTGGATTTAGAGAAATTCATTTCGTTCATCGTCTTCCTGACGGAAAACCCTTTCATTTGATACCCATATCGGGGGTGCGCAAAAAATAACTAGTCCGCCATCTTGTTGCGTCCGCCATATTGGATTTAGAGAAAATTCATTTCGTTCATCGTCTTCCTGACGGAAAACCCTTTCATTTGATACCCATATCGGGGGTGCGCTAAAAATAACTAGTCCGCCATCTTGTTGCGTCCGCCATATTGGATTTAGAGAAAATTCATTTTGTTCATCGTCTTCCTGACGGAAAACCCTTTCATTTGATACCCATATCGGGGGGTGCGCAAAAATAACTAGTCCGCCATCTTGTTGCGTCCGCCATATTGGATTTAGAGAAAATTCATTTCGTTCATCGTCTTCCTGACGGAAAACCCTTTCATTTGATACCCATATCGGGGGGTGCGCAAAAAATAACTATTCCGCCATCTTGTTGCGTCCGCCATATTGGATTTAGAGAAAATTCATTTCGTTCATCGTCTTCCTGACGGACAACCCTTTCATTTGATACCCATATCGGGGGTGCGCAAAAAATAACTTTTCCGCCATCTTGTTGCGGTCGCCATATTGGATTTAGCGAAAATTCATTACGTTCATCGCCTTCGCACGGAAAACCCTTTCAGTTTGATTACCCATATCGGGGGTGCGCAACAATAACTAGTCCGCCATCTTGTTGCGTCCGCCATATGGGATTTAGAGAAAATTCATTTCGTTCATCGTCTTCCTGACGGAAAACCCTTTCATTTGATACCCATATCGGGGGGTGCGCAAAAAATAACTAGTCCGCCATCTTGTTGCGTCCGCCATATTGGATTTAGAGAAAAGTGATTTCGTCATCGTCTTCCTGACGGAAAACCCTTTCATTTTTTCCCATATC
Source organism: Aromia moschata (assembly GCA_029963805.1). NCBI lineage: Eukaryota > Metazoa > Arthropoda > Insecta > Coleoptera > Cerambycidae > Aromia > Aromia moschata. The sequence continues at coordinate 148,523 of JAPWTK010000805.1, read as the reverse complement.
GGGGTGCGCAAAAAATAACTAGTCCGCCATCTTGTTGCGTCCGCCATATTGGATTTAGAGGAAATTCATTTCGTTCATCGTCTTCCTGACGGAAAACCCTTTCATTTGATACCCATATCGGGGGGTGCGCAAAAAATAACTAGTCCGCCATCTTGTTGCGTCCGCCATATTGGATTTAGAGAAATTTAATTTCGTTCATCGTCTTCCTGACGGAAAACCCTTTCATTTGATACCCATATCGGGGGGGTGCGCAAAAAATAACTAGTCCGCCATCTTGTTGCGTCCGCCATATTGGATTTAGAGGAAATTCATTTCGTTCATCGTCTTCCTGACGGAAAACCCTTTCATTTGATACCCATATCGGGGGGTGCGCAAAAAATAACTATTCCGCCATCTTGTTGCGTCCGCCATATTGGATTTAGAGAAAATTCATTACGTTCATCGCCTTCCTGACGGACAACCCTTTCATTTGATACCCATATCGGGGGGTGCGCAAAAAATAACTATTCCGCCATCTTGTTGCGTCCGCCATATTGGATTTAGAGGAAATTCATTTCGTTCATCGTCTTCCTGACGGAAAACCCTTTCATTTGATACCCATATCGGGGGGTGCGCAAAAAATAACTAGTCCGCCATCTTGTTGCGTCCGCCATATTGGATTTAGAGAAAATTCATTACGTTCATCGTCTTCCTGACGGAAAACCCTTTCATTTGATACCCATATCGGGGGGGTGCGCTAAAAATAACTAGTCCGCCATCTTGTTGCGTCCGCCATATTGGATTTAGAGAAAATTCATTACGTTCATCGTCTTCCTGACGGAAAACCCTTTCATTTGATACCCATATCGGGGGGTGCGCAAAAAATAACTATTCCGCCATCTTGTTGCGTCCGCCATATTGGATTTAGAGGAAATTCATTTCGTTCATCGTCTTCCTCACGGAAAACCCTTTCATTTGATACCCATATCGGGGGGTGCGCAAAAAATAACTAGTCCGCCATCTTTTTGCGTCCGCCATATTGGATTTAGAGGAAATTCATTTCGTTCATCGTCTTCCTGACGGAAAACCCTTTCATTTGATACCCATATCGGGGGGTGCGCAAAAAATTACTATTCCGCCATCTTGTTGCGTCCGCCATATTGGATTTAGAGAAAATTCATTACGTTCATCGCCTTCCTGACGGACAACCCTTTCATTTGATACCCATATCGGGGGGTGCGCAAAAAAATAACTATTCCGCCATCTTGTTGCGTCCGCCATATTGGATTTAGAGAAAATTCATTTCGTTCATCGTCTTCCTGACGGAAAACCCTTTCATTTGATACCCATATCGGGGAGGTGCACACAAAATAACTAGTCCGCCATCTTGTTGCGTCCGCCATATTGGATTTAGAGAAAATTCATTACGTTCATCGTCTTCCTGACGGAAAACCCTTTCATTTGATACCCATATCGGGGGTGTGCGCAAAAAATAACTAGTCCGCCATCTTGTTTCATCCGCCATATTGGATTTAGAGAAAATTAATTTCGTTCATCGTCTTCCTGACGGAAAACCCTTTCATTTGATACCCATATCGGGGGGTGCGCAAAAAAATAACTAGTCCGCCATCTTGTTGCGTCCGCCATATTGGATTTAGAGAAAATTAATTTCGTTCATCGTCTTCCTCACGGAAAACCCTTTCATTTGATACCCATATCGGGGGGTGCGCAAAAAATAACTAGTCCGCCATCTTTTTGCGTCCGCCATATTGGATTTAGAGGAAATTCATTTCGTTCATCGTCTTCCTGACGGAAAACCCTTTCATTTGATACCCATATCGGGGGGTGCGCAAAAAATTACTATTCCGCCATCTTGTTGCGTCCGCCATATTGGATTTAGAGAAAATTCATTACGTTCATCGCCTTCCTGACGGACAACCCTTTCATTTGATACCCATATCGGGGGGGTGCGCAAAAAATAACTATTCCGCCATCTTGTTGCGTCCGCCATATTGGATTTAGAGAAAATTCATTTCGTTCATCGTCTTCCTGACGGAAAACCCTTTCATTTGATACCCATATCGGGGAGGTGCACACAAAATAACTAGTCCGCCATCTTGTTGCGTCCGCCATATTGGATTTAGAGAAAATTCATTACGTTCATCGTCTTCCTGACGGGAAAACCCTTTCATTTGATACCCATATCGGGGGTGTGCGCAAAAAATAACTAGTCCGCCATCTTGTTTCATCCGCCATATTGGATTTAGAGAAAATTAATTTCGTTCATCGTCTTCCTGACGGAAAACCCTTTCATTTGATACCCATATCGGGGGGTGCGCAAAAAATAACTAGTCCGCCATCTTGTTGCGTCCGCCATATTGGATTTAGAGAAAATTAATTTCGTTCATCGTCTTCCTGACGGAAAACCCTTTCATTTGATACCCATATCGGGGGGTGCGCAAAAAATAACTAGTCCGCCATCTTGTTGCGTCCGCCATATTGGATTTAGAGGAAATTCATTTCGTTCATCGTCTTCCTGACGGAAAACCCTTTCATTTGATACCCATATCGGGGGGGTGCGCAAAAAATAACTATTCCGCCATCTTGTTGCGTCCGCCATATTGGATTTAGAGAAAATTAATTACGTTCATCGCCTTCCTGACGGACAACCCTTTCATTTGATACCCATATTGGGGGGGTGCGCAAAAAATAACTATTCCGCCATCTTGTTGCGTCCGCCATATTGGATTTAGAGGAAATTCATTTCGTTCATCGTCTTCCTGACGGAAAACCCTTTCATTTGATACCCATATCGGGGGGTGCGCAAAAAATAACTAGTCCGCCATCTTGTTGCGTCCGCCATATTGGATTTAGAGAAAATTCATTACGTTCATCGTCTTCCTGACGGAAAACCCTTTCATTTGATACCCATATCGGGGGTGCGCAAAAAATAACTAGTCCGCCATCTTGTTGCGTCCGCCATATTGGATTTAGAGGAAATTTTTCGTCAGCCCTAGGAAAACCCTTTCATTTGATACCCATATCGGGGGTGCGCAAAAAATAACTAGTCCCATCTTGTTCCGCCATATTGGATTTAGAGAAAATTAATTTCGTTCATCGTCTTCCTGACGGAAAACCCTTTCATTTGATACCCATATCGGGGGGTGCGCAAAAAATAACTAGTCCGCCATCTTGTTGCGTCCGCCATATTGGATTTAGAGGAAATTCATTTCGTTCATCGTCTTCCTGACGGAAAACCCTTTCATTTGATACCCATATCGGGGGGTGCACAAAAAATAACTAGTCCGCCATCTTGTTGCGTCCGCCATATTGGATTTAGAGAAAATTCATTACGTTCATCGTCTTCCTGACGGAAAACCCTTTCATTTGATACCCATATCGGGGGGGGTGCGCAAAAAAATAACTAGTCCGCCATCTTGTTGCGTCCGCCATATTGGATTTAGAGAAAATTCATTACGTTCATCGTCTTCCTGACGGACAACCCTTTCATTTGATACCCATATCGGGGGGGTGCGCAAAAAATAACTAGTCCGCCATCTTGTTGCGTCCGCCATATTGGATTTAGAGAAAATTCATTTCGTTCATCGTCTTCCTGACGGAAAACCCTTTCATTTGATACCCATATCGGGGGTGTGCGAAAAAAAATAACTAGTCCGCCATCTTGTTGCGTCCGCCATATTGGATTTAGAGAAAATTCATTACGTTCATCGTCTTCCTGACGGAAAACCCTTTCATTTGATACCCATATCGGGGGGTGCGCAAAAAAATAACTATTCCGCCATCTTGTTGCGTCCGCCATATTGGATTTAGAGGAAATTCATTTCGTTCATCGTCTTCCTGACGGAAAACCCTTTCATTTGATATCCATATCGGGGGGTGCGCAAAAAATAACTAGTCCGCCATCTTGTTGCGTCCGCCATATTGGATTTTGAGAAAATTCATTACGTTCATCGTCTTCCTGACGGAAAACCCTTTCATTTGATACCCATATCGGGGGGTGCGCAAAAAATAACTATTCCGCCATCTTGTTGCGTCCGCCATATTGGATTTAGAGAAAATTCATTACGTTCATCGTCTTCCTGACGGAAAACCCTTTCATTTGATACCCATATCGGGGGGTGCGCTAAAAATAACTAGTCCGCCATCTTGTTGCGTCCGCCATATTGGATTTAGAGAAAATTCAATTTGTTTTTCGTCTTCCTGACGAAAAACCCTTTCATTTGATACCCATATCGGGGGGGGTTCGCAAAAAATAACTAGTCCGCCATCTTGTTGCGTCCGCCATATTGGATTTAGAGAAAATTCATTACGTTCATCGTCTTCCTGACGGAATACCCTTTAATTTGATACCAATATCGGGGAGTGCGCAAAAAATAACTAGTCCGCCTTCTTGTTGTGTCCGCCATATTGGATTTAGAGAAAATTCATTTTGCTCTTCGTCTTCCTGATGGAAAACCCTTTCATTTGATACCCATATCGGGGGGGTGCGCCAAAAATTAATTTTTTCTAAATCCAAAATGGCGGACGTAACAAGATGGCGGACGCAACAAGATGGCGGACTAGTTATTTCTTGCGCCCCCCCGATATGGGTATCAAATGAAGGGGTTTTCCGTCAGGAAGACGATGAATAAAATGATTTTTCTCTAAAACCAATATGGCGGACGCAACAAGATGGCGGACTAGTTATTTTGCACACCCCCGATATGGGTATCAAATGAAAGGGTTTTCCTTCAGGAAGACGATGAACAAAATGATTTTTCTCTAAAACCAATATGGCGGACGCAACAAGATGGCGGACTAGTTTTTTTTGCGCACCCCCCGATATGGGTATCAAATGAAAGGGTTTTCCGTCAGGAAGACGGTGAACAACATGAATTTTCTCTAAATCCAAAATGGCTGACGCCGCCATCTTGTTGCGTCCGCCATATTGGATTTAGAGGAAATTCATTTCGTTCATCGTCTTCCTGACGGAAAACCCTTTCATTTGATACCCATATCGGGGGGGTGCGCAAAAAATAACTAGTCCGCCATCTTGTTGCGTCCGCCATATTGGATTTAGAGAAAATTCATTTCGTTCATCGTCTTCCTGACGGAAAACCCTTTCATTTGATACCCATATCGGGGGGTGCGCAAAAAATAACTAGTCCGCCATCTTGTTGCGTCCGCCATATTGGATTTAGAGGAAATTCATTTCGTTCATCGTCTTCCTGACGGAAAACCCTTTCATTTGATACCCATATCGGGAGGGTGCGCAAAAAATAACTATTCCGCCATCTTGTTGCGTCCGCCATATTGGATTTAGAGAAAATTCATTACGTTCATCGTCTTCCTGACGGACAACCCTTTCATTTGATACCCATATCGGGGGGTGCGCAAAAAATAACTATTCCGCCATCTTGTTGCGTCCGCCATATTGGATTTAGAGGAAATTCATTTCGTTCATCGTCTTCCTGACGGAAAACCCTTTCATTTGATACCCATATCGGGGGGTGCGCAAAAAATAACTAGTCCGCCATCTTGTTGCGTCCGCCATATTGGATTTAGAGAAAATTCATTTCGTTCATCGTCTTCCTGACGGAAAACCCTTTCATTTGATACCCATATCGGGGGGGTGCGCAAAAAATAACTAGTCCGCCATCTTGTTGCGTCCGCCATATTGGATTTAGAGGAAATTCATTTCGTTCATCGTCTTCCTGACGGAAAACCCTTTCATTTGATACCCATATCGGGGGGTGCGCAAAAAATAACTATTCCGCCATCTTGTTGCGTCCGCCATATTGGATTTAGAGAAAATTCATTACGTTCATCGTCTTCCTGACGGACAACCCTTTCATTTGATACCCATATCGGGGGGTGCGCAAAAAATAACTATTCCGCCATCTTGTTGCGTCCGCCATATTGGATTTAGAGGAAATTCATTTCGTTCATCGTCTTCCTGACGGAAAACCCTTTCATTTGATACCCATATCGGGGGGTGCGCAAAAAATAACTAGTCCGCCATCTTGTTGCGTCCGCCATATTGGATTTAGAGAAAATTCATTTCGTTCATCGTCTTCCTGACGGAAAACCCTTTCATTTGATACCCATATCGGGGGGGTGCGCAAAAAATAACTAGTCCGCCATCTTGTTGCGTCCGCCATATTGGATTTAGAGGAAATTCATTTCGTTCATCGTCTTCCTGACGGAAAACCCTTTCATTTGATACCCATATCGGGGGGTGCGCAAAAAATAACTATTCCGCCATCTTGTTTGCGTCCGCCATATTGGATTTAGAGAAAATTAATTACGTTCATCGCCTTCCTGACGGACAACCCTTTCATTTGATACCCATATCGGGGGGTGCGCAAAAAATAACTATTCCGCCATCTTGTTGCGTCCGCCATATTGGATTTAGAGGAAATTCATTTCGTTCATCGTCTTCCTGACGGAAAACCCTTTCATTTGATACCCATATCGGGGGGTGCGCAAAAAATAACTATTCCGCCATCTTGTTGCGTCCGCCATATTGGATTTAGAGGAAATTCATTTCGTTCATCGTCTTCCTGACGGAAAACCCTTTCATTTGATATCCATATCGGGGGGTGCGCAAAAAATAACTAGTCCGCCATCTTGTTGCGTCCGCCATCTTGTTGCGTCCGCCATATTGGATTTTGAGAAAATTCATTACGTTCATCGTCTTCCTGACGGAAAACCCTTTCATTTGATACCCATATCGGGGGGTGCGCAAAAAATAACTATTCCGCCATCTTGTTGCGTCCGCCATATTGGATTTAGAGAAAATTCATTACGTTCATCGTCTTCCTGACGGAAAACCCTTTCATTTGATACCCATATCGGGGGGGTGCGCTAAAAAATAACTAGTCCGCCATCTTGTTGCGTCCGCCATATTGGATTTAGAGAAAATTCAATTTGTTTTTCGTCTTCCTGACGAAAAACCCTTTCATTTGATACCCATATCGGGGGGGTTCGCAAAAAATAACTAGTCCGCCATCTTGTTGCGTCCGCCATATTGGATTTAGAGAAAATTCATTACGTTCATCGTCTTCCTGACGGAATACCCTTTAATTTGATACCAATATCGGGGGGTGCGCAAAAAATAACTAGTCCGCCATCTTGTTGTGTCCGCCATATTGGATTTAGAGAAAATTCATTTTGTTCTTCGTCTTCCTGATGGAAAACCCTTTCATTTGATACCCATATCGGGGGGTGCGCCAAAAATTAATTTTTTCTAAATCCAAAATGGCGGACGCAACAAGATGGCGGACTAGTTATTTGCTTGCGCACCCCCGATATGGGTATCAAATGAAAGGGTTTTCCGTCAGGAAGACGATGAATAAAATGATTTTTCTCTAAAACAATATGGCGGACGCAACAAGATGGCGGACTAGTTATTTTTTGCACACCCCGATATGGGTATCAAATGAAAGGGTTTTCCTTCAGGAAGACGATGAACAAAATGATTTTTCTCTAAAACCAATATGGCGGACGCAACAAGATGGCGGACTAGTTATTTTTTGCGCACCCCCGATATGGGTATCAAATGAAAGGGTTTTCCGTCAGGAAGACGGTGAACAACATGAATTTTCTCTAAATCCAAAATGGCTGACGCCGCCATCTTGTTGCGTCCGCCATATTGGATTTAGAGGAAATTCATTTCGTTCATCGTCTTCCTGACGGAAAACCCTTTCATTTGATACCCATATCGGGGGGTGCGCAAAAAATAACTAGTCCGCCATCTTGTTGCGTCCGCCATATTGGATTTAGAGAAAATTCATTTCGTTCATCGTCTTCCTGACGGAAAACCCTTTCATTTGATACCCATATCGGGGGGTGCGCAAAAAATAACTAGTCCGCCATCTTGTTGCGTCCGCCATATTGGATTTAGAGGAAATTCATTTCGTTCATCGTCTTCCTGACGGAAAACCCTTTCATTTGATACCCATATCGGGGGGTGCGCAAAAAATAACTAGTCCGCCATCTTGTTGCGTCCGCCATATTGGATTTAGAGAAAATTCATTTCGTTCATCGTCTTCCTGACGGAAAACCCTTTCATTTGATACCCATATCGGGGGGTGCGCAAAAAATAACTATTCCGCCATCTTGTTGCGTCCGCCATATTGGATTTAGAGGAAATTCATTTCGTTCATCGTCTTCCTGACGGAAAACCCTTTCATTTGATACCCATATCGGGGGGTGCGCAAAAAATAACTAGTCCGCCATCTTGTTGCGTCCGCCATATTGGATTTAGAGAAAATTCATTTCGTTCATCGTCTTCCTGACGGAAAACCCTTTCATTTGATACCCATATCGGGGGGTGCGCAAAAAATAACTAGTCCGCCATCTTGTTGCGTCCGCCATATTGGATTTAGAGGAAATTCATTTCGTTCATCGTCTTCCTGACGGAAAACCCTTTCATTTGATACCCATATCGGGGGGTGCGCAAAAAATAACTATTCCGCCATCTTGTTGCGTCCGCCATATTGGATTTAGAGAAAATTAATTACGTTCATCGCCTTCCTGACGGACAACCCTTTCATTTGATACCCATATCGGGGGGTGCGCAAAAAATAACTATTCCGCCATCTTGTTGCGTCCGCCATATTGGATTTAGAGGAAATTCATTTCGTTCATCGTCTTCCTGACGGAAAACCCTTTCATTTGATACCCATATCGGGGGGGTGCGCAAAAAATAACTATTCCGCCATCTTGTTGCGTCCGCCATATTGGATTTAGAGAAAATTCATTACGTTCATCGCCTTCCTGACGGACAACCCTTTCATTTGATACCCATATCGGGGGGTGCGCAAAAAATAACTATTCCGCCATCTTGTTGCGTCCGCCATATTGGATTTAGAGGAAATTCATTTCGTTCATCGTCTTCCTGACGGAAAACCCTTTCATTTGATACCCATATCGGGGGGTGCGCAAAAAATAACTAGTCCGCCATCTTGTTGCGTCCGCCATATTGGATTTAGAGAAAATTCATTTCGTTCATCGTCTTCCTGACGGAAAACCCTTTCATTTGATACCCATATCGGGGGGGTGCGCAAAAAATAACTAGTCCGCCATCTTGTTGCGTCCGCCATATTGGATTTAGAGAAAATTCATTTCGTTCATCGTCTTCCTGACGGAAAACCCTTTCATTTGATACCCATATCGGGGGGTGCGCAAAAAATAACTATTCCGCCATCTTGTTGCGTCCGCCATATTGGATTTAGAGAAAATTCATTTCGTTCATCGTCTTCCTGACGGACAACCCTTTCATTTGATACCCATATCGGGGGGGTGCGCAAAAAAATAACTATTCCGCCATCTTGTTGCGTCCGCCATATTGGATTTAGAGGAAATTCATTTCGTTCATCGTCTTCCTGACGGAAAACCCTTTCATTTGATACCCATATCGGGGGGGTGCGCAAAAAATAACTATTCCGCCATCTTGTTGCGTCCGCCATATTGGATTTAGAGGAAATTCATTTCGTTCATCGTCTTCCTGACGGAAAACCCTTTCATTTGATACCCATATCGGGGGGTGCACACAAAATAACTAGTCCGCCATCTTGTTGCGTCCGCCATATTGGATTTAGAGAAAATTCATTACGTTCATCGTCTTCCTGACGGAAAACCCTTTCATTTGATACCCATATCGGGGGTGCGAAAAAAATAACTAGTCCGCCATCTTGTTGCGTCCGCCATATTGGATTTAGAGAAAATTCATTACGTTCATCGTCTTCCTGACGGAAAACCCTTTCATTTGATACCCATATCGGGGGGTGCGCAAAAAATAACTAGTCCGCCATCTTGTTGCATCCGCCATATTGGATTTAGAGAAAATTCATTACGTTCATCGTCTTCCTGACGGAAAACCCTTTCATTTGATACCCATATCGGGGGGTGCGAAAAAAATTACTAGTCCGCCATCTTGTTGCGTCCGCCATATTGGATTTAGAGAAAATTCATTTCGTTCATCGTCTTCCTGACGGAAAACCCTTTCATTTGATATCCATATCGGGGGGTGCGCAAAAAATAACTAGTCCGCCATCTTGTTGCGTCCGCCATATTGGATTTTGAGAAAATTCATTACGTTCATCGTCTTCCTGACGGAAAACCCTTTCATTTGATACCCATATCGGGGGGTGCGCAAAAAATAACTATTCCGCCATCTTGTTGCGTCCGCCATATTGGATTTAGAGAAAATTCATTACGTTCATCGTCTTCCTGACGGAAAACCCTTTCATTTGATACCCATATCGGGTGGGTGCGCTAAAAATAACTAGTCCGCCATCTTGTTGCATCCGCCATATTGGATTTAGAGAAAATTCAATTTGTTTTTCGTCTTCCTGACGAAAAACCCTTTCATTTGATACCCATATCGGGGGGGTGGGTTCGCAAAAAATAACTAGTCCGCCATCTTGTTGCGTCCGCCATATTGGATTTAGAGAAAATTCATTACGTTCATCGTCTTCCTGACGGAATACCCTTTAATTTGATACCAATATCGGGGGGTGCGCAAAAAATAACTAGTCCGCTATCTTGTGTCCGCCATATTGGATTTAGAGAAAATTCATTTTGTTCTTCGTCTTCCTGATGAAAAACCCTTTCATTTGATACCCATATCGGGGGGGTGCGCCAAAAATTAATTTTTTTTAAATCCAAAATGAACGTAATGAGACAAGATGGCGGACGCCATGCGACTTTTTTTCGCCCCCCCGATATGGGTATCAATGAAAATTTTCCGTCAGGAAGACGATGAATAAAATGATTTTCTTCCAAATATGACGCACAAGCCGGACTGTGATTTGATACCCATATCCCTGATATGGGTATCCAAAAAATAACTTTTCCGTCAAGGAAGACGATGAACAAAATGATTTTTCTCTAAAACCAATATGGCGATTTAGAGGGGAACGGACTACCGTTCATTTCGTTCACCGTCTTCCTGACGGAAAATCCCTTTCAGTTTTTCCGTCAGGAAGACGAACAACATGAATTTTCTCTAAATTCAAAATGGCTGACGCCGCCATCTTGTTGCGTCCGCCATATTGGATTTAGAGGAAATTCATTTCGTTCATCGTCTTCCTGACGGAAAACCCTTTCATTTGATACCCATATCGGGGGGTGCGCAAAAAATAACTAGTCCGCCATCTTGTTGCGTCCGCCATATTGGATTTAGAGAAAATTCATTTCGTTCATCGTCTTCCTGACGGAAAACCCTTTCATTTGATACCCATATCGGGGGGGTGCGCAAAAAATAACTATTCCGCCATCTTGTTGCGTCCGCCATATTGGATTTAGAGAAAATTCATTACGTTCATCGCCTTCCTGACGGAAAACCCTTTCATTTGATACCCATATCGGGGGGTGCGCAAAAAAATAACTAGTCCGCCATCTTGTTGCGTCCGCCATATTGGATTTAGAGAAAATTCATTTCGTTCATCGTCTTCCTGACGGAAAACCCTTTCATTTGATACCCATATCGGGGGGTGCGCAAAAAATAACTAGTCCGCCATCTTGTTGCGTCCGCCATATTGGATTTAGAGGAAATTCATTTCGTTCATCGTCTTCCTGACGGAAAACCCTTTCATTTGATACCCATATCGGGGGGTGCGCAAAAAATAACTATTCCGCCATCTTGTTGCGTCCGCCATATTGGATTTAGAGGAAATTAATTACGTTCATCGCCTTCCTGACGGACAACCCTTTCATTTGATACCCATATCGGGGGGTGCGCAAAAAATAACTATTCCGCCATCTTGTTGCGTCCGCCATATTGGATTTAGAGGAAATTCATTTCGTTCATCGTCTTCCTGACGGAAAACCCTTTCATTTGATACCCATATCGGGGGGTGCGCAAAAAATAACTATTCCGCCATCTTGTTGCGTCCGCCATATTGGATTTAGAGGAAATTCATTTCGTTCATCGTCTTCCTGACGGAAAACCCTTTCATTTGATACCCATATCGGGGGGTGCACACAAAATAACTAGTCCGCCATCTTGTTGCGTCCGCCATATTGGATTTAGAGAAAATTCATTTCGTTCATCGTCTTCCTGACGGAAAACCCTTTCATTTGATACCCATATCGGGGGGTGCGAAAAAAATAACTAGTCCGCCATCTTGTTGCGTCCGCCATATTGGATTTAGAGAAAATTCATTACGTTCATCGTCTTCCTGACGGAAAACCCTTTCATTTGATACCCATATCGGGGGGTGCGCAAAAAATAACTAGTCCGCCATCTTGTTGCCTCCGCCATATTGGATTTAGAGAAAATTCATTACGTTCATCGTCTTCCTGACGGAAAACCCTTTCATTTGATACCCATATCGGGGGGTGCGAAAAAATTACTAGTCCGCCATCTTGTTGCGTCCGCCATATTGGATTTAGAGAAAATTCATTTCGTTCATCGTCTTCCTGACGGAAAACCCTTTCATTTGATATCCATATCGGGGGGTGCGCAAGAAATAACTAGTCCGCCATCTTGTTGCGTCCGCCATATTGGATTTTGAGAAAATTCATTACGTTCATCGTCTTCCTGACGGAAAACCCTTTCATTTGATACCCATATCGGGGGGTGCGCAAAAAATAACTATTCCGCCATCTTGTTGCGTCCGCCATATTGGATTTAGAGAAAATTCATTACGTTCACCGTCTTCCTGACGGAAAACCCTTTCATTTGATACCCATATCGGGGGGTGCGCAAAAAATAACTATTCCGCCATCTTGTTGCGTCCGCCATATTGGATTTAGAGAAAATTCATTACGTTCATCGTCTTCCTGACGGAAAACCCTTTCATTTGATACCCATATCGGGGGGTGCGCAAAAAATAACTAGTCCGCCATCTTGTTGCATCCGCCATATTGGATTTAGAGAAAATTCATTACGTTCATCGTCTTCCTGACGGAAAACCCTTTCATTTGATACCCATATCGGGGGGGGTGCGAAAAAAAATTACTAGTCCGCCATCTTGTTGCGTCCGCCATATTGGATTTAGAGGAAATTCATTTCGTTCATCGTCTTCCTGACGGAAAACCCTTTCATTTGATATCCATATCGGGGGGTGCGCAAAAAATAACTAGTCCGCCATCTTGTTGCGTCCGCCATATTGGATTTTGAGAAAATTCATTACGTTCATCGTCTTCCTGACGGAAAACCCTTTCATTTGATACCCATATCGGGGGGTGCGCAAAAAATAACTATTCCGCCATCTTGTTGCGTCCGCCATATTGGATTTAGAGAAAATTCATTACGTTCATCGTCTTCCTGACGGAAAACCCTTTCATTTGATACCCATATCGGGGGGTGCGCTAAAAAATAACTAGTCCGCCATCTTGTTGCGTCCGCCATATTGGATTTAGAGAAAATTCAATTTGTTTTTCGTCTTCCTGACGAAAAACCCTTTCATTTGATACCCATATCGGGGGGTTCGCAAAAAATAACTAGTCCGCCATCTTGTTGCGTCCGCCATATTGGATTTAGAGAAAATTCATTACGTTCATCGTCTTCCTGACGGAATACCCTTTAATTTGATACCAATATCGGGGGTGCGCAAAAAATAACTAGTCCGCCATCTTGTTGTGTCCGCCATATTGGATTTAGAGAAAATTCATTTTGTTCTTCGTCTTCCTGATGGAAAACCCTTTCATTTGATACCCATATCGGGGGGGTGCGCCAAAAATTAATTTTTTCTAAATCCAAAATGGCGGACGTAACAAGATGGCGGACGCAACAAGATGGCGGACTAGTAATTTTTTTCGCACCCCCGATATGGGTATCAAATGAAAGGGTTTTCCGTCAGGAAGACGATGAACGTAATGAATTTTCTCTAAATCCAATATGGCGGACGCAACAAGATGGCGGACTAGTTATTTCTTGCGCACCCCCCGATATGGGTATCAAATGAAAGGGTTTTCCGTCAGGAAGACGATGAATAAAATGATTTTTCTCTAAAACCAATATGGCGGACGCAACAAGATGGCGGACTAGTTATTTTTTGCACACCCCCGATATGGGTATCAAATGAAAGGGTTTTCCGTCAGGAAGACGATGAACAAAATGATTTTTCTCTAAAACCAATATGGCGGACGCAACAAGATGGCGGACTAGTTATTTTTGCGACCCCCGATATGGGTATCAAATGAAAGGGCTTTCCGTCAGGAAGACGGTGAACAACATGAATTTTCTCTAAATCCAAAATGGCTGACGCCGCCATCTTGTTGCGTCCGCCATATTGGATTTAGAGGAAATTCATTTCGTTCATCGTCTTCCTGACGGAAAACCCTTTCATTTGATACCCATATCGGGGGGTGCGCAAAAAATAACTAGTCCGCCATCTTGTTGCGTCCGCCATATTGGATTTAGAGAAAATTCATTTCGTTCACCGTCTTCCTGACGGAAAACCCTTTCATTTGATACCCATATCGGGGGGTGCGCAAAAAATAACTATTCCGCCATCTTGTTGCGTCCGCCATATTGGATTTAGAGGAAATTCATTTCGTTCATCGTCTTCCTGACGGAAAACCCTTTCATTTGATACCCATATCGGGGGGTTGCGCTAAAAATAACTAGTCCGCCATCTTGTTGCGTCCGCCATATTGGATTTAGAGAAAATTCAATTTGTTTTTCGTCTTCCTGACGGAAAACCCTTTCATTTGATACCCATATCGGGGGGGTTCGCAAAAAATAACTAGTCCGCCATCTTGTTGCGTCCGCCATATTGGATTTAGAGAAAATTCATTACGTTCATCGTCTTCCTGACGGAATACCCTTTAATTTGATACCAATATCGGGGGGTGCGCAAAAAATAACTAGTCCGCCATCTTGTTGTGTCCGCCATATTGGATTTAGAGAAAATTCATTTTGTTCTTCGTCTTCCTGATGGAAAACCCTTTCATTTGATACCCATATCGGGGGGGTGCGCCAAAAATTAATTTTTTCTAAATCCAAAATGGCGGACGTAACAAGATGGCGGACGCAACAAGATGGCGGACTAGTAATTTTTTCGCACCCCCGATATGGGTATCAAATGAAGGGTTTTCCGTCAGGAAGACGATGAACGTAATGAATTTTCTCTAAATCCAATATGGCGGACGCAACAAGATGGCGGACTAGTTATTTCTTGCGCACCCCCCGATATGGGTATCAAATGAAGGGTTTTCCGTCAGGAAGACGATGAATAAAATGATTTTTCTCTAAAACCAATATGGCGGACGCAACAAGATGGCGGACTAGTTATTTTTGCACACCCCCGATATGGGTATCAAATGAAAGGGTTTTCCGTCAGGAAGACGATGAACAAAATGATTTTTCTCTAAAACCAATATGGCGGACGCAACAAGATGGCGGACTAGTTATTTTTGCGCACCCCCCGATATGGGTATCAAATGAAAGGGTTTTCCGTCAGGAAGACGGTGAACAACATGAATTTTCTCTAAATCCAAAATGGCTGACGCCGCCATCTTGTTGCGTCCGCCATATTGGATTTAGAGGAAATTCATTTTGTTCATCGTCTTTCTGACGGAAAACCCTTTCATTTGATACCCATATCGGGGGGTGCGCAAAAAATAACTAGTCCGCCATCTTGTTGCGTCCGCCATATTGGATTTAAAGAAAATTCATTTCGTTCATCGTCTTCCTGACGGAAAACCCTTTCATTTGATACCCATATCGGGGGTGCGCAAAAAATAACTAGTCCGCCATCTTGTTGCGTCCGCCATATTGGATTTAGAGAAAATTCATTTCGTTCATCGTGTTCCTGACGGAAAACCCTTTCATTTGATACCCATATCGGGGGGTGCGCAAAAAATAACTAGTCCGCCATCTTGTTGCGTCCGCCATATTGGATTTAGAGGAAATTCATTTCGTTCATCGTCTTCCTGACGGAAAACCCTTTCATTTGATACCCATATCGGGGGGTGCGCTAAAAATAACTAGTCCGCCATCTTGTTGCGTCCGCCATATCGGATTTAGAGAAAATTCAATTTGTTTTTCGTCTTCCTGACGGAAAACCCTTTCATTTGATACCCATATCGGGGGGTTCGCAGAAAATAACTAGTCCGCCATCTTGTTGCGTCCGCCATATTGGATTTAGAGAAAATTCATTACGTTCATCGTCTTCCTGACGGAATACCCTTTAATTTGATACCAATATCGGGGGTGCGCAAAAAATAACTAGTCCGCCATCTTGTTGTGTCCGCCATATTGGATTTAGAGAAAATTCATTTTGTTCTTCGTCTTCCTGATGGAAAACCCTTTCATTTGATACCCATATCGGGGGGGGTGCGCCAAAAATTAATTTTTTCTAAATCCAAAATGGCGGACGTAACAAGATGGCGGACGCAACAAGATGGCGGACTAGTAATTTTTTGCGCACCCCCGATATGGAGTATCAAATGAAAAGGGTTTTCCGTCAGAAAGACGATGAACAAAATGAATTTTCTCTAAATCCAATAGGCGGACGCAACAAGATGGCGGACTAGTTATTTTTTGCGCACCCCTGATATGGGTATCAAATGAAAGGGTTTTCCGTCAGGAAGACGATGAACGTAATGAATTTTCTCTAAATCCAATATGGCGGACGCAACAAGATGGCGGACTAGTTATTTCTTGCGCACCCCCGATATGGGTTATCAAATGAAAGGGTTTTCCGTCAGGAAGACGATGAATAAAATGATTTTTCTCTAAAACCAATATGGCGGACGCAACAAGATGGCGGACTAGTTATTTTTTGCACACCCCCGATATGGGTATCAAATGAAAGGGTTTTCCGTCAGGAAGACGATGAACAAATTAATTTTTTTTTCTAAAACCAATATGGCGGACGCAACAAGATGGCGGACTAGTTATTTTGCGCACCCCGATATGGGGTATCAAATGAAAGGGTTTTCCGTCAGGAAGACGGTGAACAACATGAATTTTCTCTAAATCCAAAATGGCTGACGCCGCCATCTTGTTGCGTCCGCCATATTGGATTTAGAGGAAATTCATTTTGTTCATCGTCTTTCTGACGGAAAACCCTTTCATTTGATACCCATATCGGGGGGTGCGCAAAAAAAATAACTAGTCCGCCATCTTGTTGCGTCCGCCATATTGGATTTAGAGAAAATTCATTTCGTTCATCGTCTTCCTGACGGAAAACCCTTTCATTTGATACCCATATCGGGGGGTGCGCAAAAAATAACTAGTCCGCCATCTTGTTGCGTCCGCCATATTGGATTTAGAGAAAATTCATTTCGTTCATCGTCTTCCTGACGGAAAACCCTTTCATTTGATACCCATATCGGGGGGTGCGCAAAAAATAACTAGTCCGCCATCTTGTTGCGTCCGCCATATTGGATTTAGAGAAAATTCATTTTGTTCATCGTCTTTCTGACGGAAAACCCTTTCATTTGATACCCATATCGGGGGGTGCGCAAAAAATAACTAGTCCGCCATCTTGTTGCGTCCGCCATATTGGATTTAGAGAAAATTCATTTCGTTCATCGTGTTCCTGACGGAAAACCCTTTCATTTGATACCCATATCGGGGGGTGCGCAAAAAATAACTAGTCCGCCATCTTGTTGCGTCCGCCATATTGGATTTAGAGGAAATTCATTTCGTTCATCGTCTTCCTGACGGAAAACCCTTTCATTTGATACCCATATCGGGGGGTGCGCAAAAAATAACTAGTCCGCCATCTTGTTGCGTCCGCCATATTGGATTTAGAGGAAATTCATTTCGTTCATCGTCTTCCTCACGGAAAACCCTTTCATTTGATACCCATATCGGGGGGTGCGCAAAAAATAACTAGTCCGCCATCTTGTTGCGTCCGCCATATTGGATTTAGAGAATATTCATTTCGTTCATCGTCTTCCTGACGGAAAACCCTTTCATTTGATACCCATATCGGGGGGTGCGCAAAAAATAACTAGTCCGCCATCTTGTTGCGTCCGCCATATTGGATTTAGAGGAAATTCATTTCGTTCATCGTCTTCCTGACGGAAAACCCTTTCATTTGATACCCATATCGGGGGGTGCGCAAAAAAATAACTATTCCGCCATCTTGTTGCGTCCGCCATATTGGATTTAGAGAAAATTAATTACGTTCATCGCCTTCCTGACGGACAACCCTTTCATTTGATACCCATATCGGGGGGTGCGCAAAAAATAACTATTCCGCCATCTTGTTGCGTCCGCCATATTGGATTTAGAGGAAATTCATTTCGTTCATCGTCTTCCTGACGGAAAACCCTTTCATTTGATGCCCATATCGGGGGGTGCGCAAAAAATAACTAGTCCGCCATCTTGTTGCGTCCGCCATATTGGATTTAGAGAAAATTCATTTCGTTCATCGTCTTCCTGACGGAAAACCCTTTCATTTGATACCCATATCGGGGGGTGCGCACAAAATAACTAGTCCGCCATCTTGTTGCGTCCGCCATATTGGATTTAGAGGAAATTCATTTCGTTCATCGTCTTCCTGACGGAAAACCCTTTCATTTGATACCCATATCGGGGGTGCGCAAAAAATAACTAGTCCGCCATCTTGTTGCGTCCGCCATATTGGATTTAGAGGAAATTCATTTCGTTCATCGTCTTCCTGACGGAAAACCCTTTCATTTGATACCCATATCGGGGGGTGCGCAAAAAAATAACTAGTCCGCCATCTTGTTGCGTCCGCCATATTGGATTTAGAGAAAATTCATTTCGTTCATCGTCTTCCTGACGGAAAACCCTTTCATTTGATATCCATATCGGGGGGTGCACAAAAAATAACTATTCCGCCATCTTGTTGCGTCCGCCATATTGGATTTACAGGAAATTCGTTTCGTTCATCGTCTTCCTGACGGAAAACCCTTTCATTTGATACCCATATCGGGGGGGTGCGAAAAAAATTACTAGTCCGCCATCTTGTTGCGTCCGCCATATTGGATTTAGAGAAAATTCATTACGTTCATCGTCTTCCTGACGGAAAACCCTTTCATTTGATACCCATATCGGGGGGTGCGCAAAAAATAACTAGTCCGCCATCTTGTTGCGTCCGCCATATTGGATTTAGAGAAAATTCATTACGTTCATCGCCTTCCTGACGGAAAACCCTTTCATTTGATACCCATATCGGGGGGGTGCGCAAAAAATAACTAGTCCGCCATCTTGTTGCGTCCGCCATATTGGATTTAGAGAAAATTCATTACGTTCATCGTCTTCCTGACGGAAAACCCTTTCATTTGATACCCATATCGGGGGTGCGCAAAAAATAACTAGTCCGCCATCTTGTTGCGTCCGCCATATTGGATTTAGAGAAAATTCATTACGTTCATCGCCTTCCTGATGGAAAACCCTTTC
The DNA here is from genome assembly GCA_029963805.1 of Aromia moschata. Classification (NCBI taxonomy): domain Eukaryota; kingdom Metazoa; phylum Arthropoda; class Insecta; order Coleoptera; family Cerambycidae; genus Aromia; species Aromia moschata. The sequence continues at coordinate 129,205 of JAPWTK010000805.1, read as the reverse complement.
ATTTGATACCCATATCGGGGGGGTGCGCAAAAAATTAATTTTTTCTAAATCCAAAATGGCGGACGTAACAAGATGGCGGACGCAACAAGTTGGCGTACTAGTAATTTTTTGCGCACCCCCCGATATGGGTATCAAATGAAAGGGTTTTCCGTCAGGAAGACCATGAACAAAATGAATTTTCTCTAATCCAATATGGCGGACACAACAAGATGGCGGTCTAGTTATTTTTTGCGCACCCCCCGATATGGGTATCAAATGAAAGGGTTTTTCGTCAGGAAGACGATGAACGAAATGAATTTTGTCTAAATCCAATATGGCGGACACAACAAGATGGCGGACTAGTTATTTCTTGCGCACCCCCGATATGGGTATCAAATGAAAGGGTTTTTTGTCAGGAAGACGATGAAGGAAATGAATTTTCTCTAAATCCAAAATGGCTGACGGAAAAGTTTTGATGCTCATCCGATGGGGGTTTCTCTGGAGTATGTTGACATAAATTTTCGAAAGAAAATTATGGTGAGTTTGCCTCAGGCGAATATTTTTGTACCCGACATATGTAATCATCCAACTCCCTCGTATGTTGAGTGCAAGAAAAGTTTTTATGCTCCTCCGATGGGGGTGTCTCTGGAGTATGTTGACATAAATTTTCGAAAAAAAATTATAGTGCGTTTGCCTCAGACGAATGTTTCTGTACCCGACATATGTAATTATCTAACTCCCTCGTATGTGGAGTGCAAGAAAAGTTTTGATGCTCATCCGATGAGGGTTTCTCTGGAATATGTTGACATAAATTTTCGAAAGAAAATTATGGTGCGTTTGCCCCAGACGAATATTTTTGTACCCGACATATGTAATCATCCAACTCCCTCGTATGTTGAGTGCAAGAAAAGTTTTGAAGCTCATCCGATGGGGGTGTCTCTGGAGTATGTTGACATGAAGTTTCGAAAAAAAAAAAAAATTATGGTGCGTTTGCCTCAGATGAATTTTTTTGTACCCGACATATCTAATTATCCAACTCCCTCGTATATTGAGTGCAAGAAAAGTTTTTATATTCACCATATGTGGATGTCTCTGGAGTATGTTGACATAAATTTTCGAGAAAAAAATTATGATGCATTTGCCTCAGACGAATATTTAATACCCGTCATTAATTATCCAATCCCTTCGTATATGGAGTGCAAGAAATATTTTGACGCTCATCCGATGGGGGTGTCTCTGGAGTATGTTGACATAAAGTAGTTAATTATCCAAGACCCTCGAATGTTCAGTTCAAAAAAAGTTCTAGTGATTGAATGAGTTCACGGATTCGGGTGTGAATAGAAATTATTGAGATCCGCATAACTACACTATAGACGTTGCTTTGGTATTTTAGTATAAGTTTTTATTTTTTTTTGTCCGTCGCATTTAATTGTATCGCCGGTTTTATTCCGCTCTAAAATAAAACTTAATTGTATTGTATATTATGCATACATAACTCTTTTTTTTATTTTAATCATCGATACTGTAGTTCCTTCTGTATATTCAATTTTAATATTTAGTTTACATCTGACACCGTGTGACCCAACGAATTGTCTTCGGTATTCTCTAATATTTTAATTCAGTGCTATTGTATTTCCTATGGCCTACGAGCAAGCCGAATTAACACGCGGCTTTATCGCGCATGTGCCTCTCTACTTGTCTCGCGTGGTGACATCCATGGTACCGTTCGGGTATCATCGGACTAATTGGCTGCTATCTTTAGCTGCTGTCTTCACGCACGTCTATAACAGACTCTACTGGGTGTTAATATAATGCTGGACTCCATACACTGATAAGGAGTCCTCTTGTGAATAAAAATTGGTTGTAAACTTTTATACTTTTAAACGTTTAATTATAATATCTCAAACGGTTTTGGAGAAATCTAATTTTTACTGTTTTTAAAATTAAAGTTCAACATCTTGTAGACCGGTAACTGACATAATTTTTGATCGGAAATTAAAATTTCATTCTACCCACCTTGTTTTGTCCGGTAATAAAGGAGCAGAAATTTCTACTTTAAAAATTATTCTTTACAAACATTTTTTGACGAAACATTTTTTTTCTCCTTATATCAGCAGCAGATGTTTCAATTTCAAATTTATGTATATTGCGGACGTCGTTCATTGAAATTTAAAATTTCTGTTATTCGTATACGTTTCGTAGCACAAAAATGCGAATTTTAAATAACTAGTTTTGAGAAACCGCCTACGAAGGGGAGCAACGAAAGGTGCCATGTCAAGAGACAACCCCATCAACCCCCTTTCGGACAGTGCAAGCAAGACACCGGAGGCTCAATCAAAATCCAAGGACGCCCCATGTCGAATTTCAACCCGGTGCGACAGCGGAAACCATCGAAAGAAAGCCGCAGAAAACCGAGGAACGCTCTCGAACCTGCCCTCTTGACGCCCTGAAGGCGAGTTCCCGGGAAAAATTAAACCACACCATCGTGTTCGGCAACCTCAAAAATACAGGGGTAGAAAAAAGCTCGACGAAGATACATACCTGTATGTACCATTCGCGGAACGGAGAACGAGGGCAAAGAAGGCGATCGAACGCCGGCCGCGCCGTCGAATTTAATCCGCGAACGCCCGGGAATTCAGATAAAAGCACGAGCCCCGGCACCGGCCCGTCGGTCAGTACAGCGCGCCTACAGCAAGAGAGAAGAAAGTGCTAAGTGAAATAAGTGAGAAGTGACTTCCTAGTGGAAAAAAGAAAGATACTAACCACGTGACCAAACCTAACCTAACCACGTGACCTAACCTAACCTAACCACCTGACCTAACCTAACTTAACCACGTGACCTTACCTAACATAACCACGTGACCTTACCTAACCAAACCTACCCAAACCACCCCTGATAGAAACCATCCCTCTGAAACCACCCCTCACAAAAACCACCCCTGACAAAAAAAACACCCTTCACCAAAAACCACCCCCGACAAAACAATCCCTGACGAACACCACTCATGACAAAACAACCCCTGACAAAAATGACCCTAACAAAAAAACATCCCTGGCAAAAACCACCCCTGACAAAAAACAACCGACAAAAAACACACCTGGCAAAAAACCGGCCCTGTGAAAGACAACCCCCCCACAAAAACTACCCCTGACAAAACACCCCTGGCAGAACCCCCTCGTGACCTGACCCAACATAACCACCTGACCTAACCTAACCTAATCACGTGACCTGACCTAACCTAACCGAATCACGTGACCTGACCTAACCTAACCTAACCACGTGACCTAACCTAACGTAACCACGTGACCTAACTTAACCTAACCGCGTGGTCTAACCTAACCTGACCAAACAACCAAACTGGAGAAGGTTAAAAAACTTTTAATCCAGGAACAACATGAACAATAAACTGATTGCCATCTAGCGGGTATATTGATTTTAACTTTTCGGCGGATTCGTTTGACATCTACAATATTAATATGTATAGAGACATCCAAAAAAAACGTCATCAACTCTGGCTATGAACGAAAGAGATGGAAATAGCGGTCATGTCTAAGCTTTTCGGTTATGTCAAACTTTTGACAAGTGACTGTCACAATTTGTAAAATAAACAATGGCTGTCATACGATGTGACAGTCTGGACAAGTAAATAAGGTTATAAATTCGATTAAGAATAGAAATACGTCTTTTTTTCTCGGCCAACTTTGATGACGTTTTTTTTGGATGTCTCTATATATCATTCCATACAATTCTTTACTGACAGGTAGTGTATAAACTAAATAGACTCAATATATAAACTATAAAACTAAATAACTATCAGCTGTCACTAATGACACTTCCCAGATGTTACAATATATTAATTTTACACTATTTGTATTTCGAAGATTGAAGTTTATATGGTCATTTAACTATGGGAAAAGGCAAATACTATTTAGATATTGTATGGTATTTTATTCTTTTTTTTACGTAATCTGTATTGTAGTACAGATAAGTATACTTTAGTTTGCATTTTAGTTAATTTTTGAAAAGTTTTCAACTCTAATAACCTACATATAGTGTCAAAACACGGAATACAAAATTATTTTAGTGAGTAATTATTTTAAAAAATAGATTACAGACGAAAATCGCTTTAGCGAGGAAAGCCCATTTAACTATTTATGTTTTGCGAAATATGTTCATGTGTAAAATATCGTCTTTCGTAATTCGCCCTTATGGGGACCGATTAGACTTCTGTGTATAATAACAAATTTGTCACTTTCTATTAAATTTGATTTAAAATTTCCAGCTCTAATTTTTTGTCCGTCTCTCGCCGAATACCGACGAATAGAGAAACAACTATTCTTTTGTACGTCTACTTTTCTAGGTAACTGTAATACAAAACCTTTAGCAATTTCCCCAACCACAGTTTTAAGAAATGAGAGTTTACAGACATAGATTTCTGCAATTAAGTTATTTGTCAATATACCCGCTAGATGGCAATCAGTTTATTGTTTGTGTTGTTCCTGAACGCGGTAATCCAAGCAATGCTTAGTATTTATTGCTTAGCCCGGTCTCACACTGGATGCGGGAAGTGTGAATTGGATATCGGCAAATCCCTAAATGAATCAATATAATCGAATCGATTCGATATTGAGGTATTAAATCGATTCACTCGGTTCATGACGCATACTGAATCGCAAATTGAAACTGATTTTTTAAATTTTAATGACACAATAAACACAAATTCTCGTCTCTACGAACACATTTATTTGGCAAAAAAAATTAGGAAAATGAATAAGTTCAAAACATAGAAAACTAAACGATTTTACTGTTCTTATTGTCATTGAAAGTGACGTCACCACATTGGTAGTCTATTTGATTCACCGAATCGAGTCCTCGAGTCGATTTATTTGATCATACCGAATCGATTGTATCGTATCGAATCGAATCGATTCTGCCCATCAATAGTGCGAATGCGCACATACCTGTTACCGCGCGAATTCACACTAATGATAGTACCTAATGGTCCCAACCATAAAGAAACCAAATAAGAGGGTTCGATTCCATGTTGATTTATGGAAACACCACACTAGCACTATCTGTCGGACATCTGGACTCGGAAAACGTTTTTTAACTGCAGAAAACTGCAGTTTATATACCTTTTCGACTACAACTTTCCTGAAAATCCGAGAGATGGCAGCTTAGTAGTTCAGAACGCTGTATCCAGGCGGTAAATTCAAATTTTAAAATATAAGAATATATGCTGTCAAAATTACAATAAACTTAACATTTACACTAAAACTAGCTGCAGTTGATTAGCAATTTATAATTGTTTCCAGACATCATCACTACAGCTTGTTTTAGTGTAAATGAAAATTAATTATAAATTTTTGACAGCATAAATTCAAACTTATATATGTATATACAAATTGGAAATTAAATTAATAACAATATGATTACTTAATATACTTACCGTTTAGACGCCAGTCTATAGAAACAAATTTTGATAAAATGTAGATAGTTACACATGTTTCGAACTATTTGGTTCTCTTCAGTACGATGTACTACTGAACACAGATTAAAATGGTAAGATTATTATTAGGTATTTGTTAAATAATTTATTATCCATCATTATTAAAAGTATATATTGACATATATACAGAGTGTAACACTATCAAGTGTTTAAATATCAGTAGAATCGTAGACATATGTATCTATCTTCACTACCAAAATAAAATAGAACTACCAGTACTAAGAAATAAAATTTGAAGTGCGAAGAAAATTTGAAGATAAATAAATATGAGCAGTAATGCATTCTATAGTACCTACTGCAAAATTTAAATTAAAACATTCTCATAAAACCTGTTACGAAAAATAAATTCTATAGAAATGACAAATAAATAATAATTAAATAATAAATAAATAAATACATAACCTGTATTCCAATGAAATTGACAATGACTAGAAAATTAAAATAGATCCTAATTATGCCTCGTGCCTGCACGAATTTGGAAAAACGATTTATTTTTAAATGAAGGATTTCTAATATTTCTGTAAAATATACTTTTACAATTTGGTGCATGACAATGATACGCATTTTTACCTGGACAACTCGTTTTTAAATACTGGTAAGAAAAAGTGGCAAAAAGGTAATTCGAAGATATTCAAAACTTGTCAAAATACTTACATAAATATTTAGTGCAAAATACTTCCAACAAACACCCAAAAGGAAAAGGTAACATTACCGATACATTAAAATAAAAACCTAACCTCACACATACATCCCGGCATTAATTAATCAAAACTGTTGTTCGTTGTTAGTTGTTACATATCTCCAGACGGTACAGATGTAGCAGAGGGCACTGCGAACTCACCAGAAGCATATTCTTTTGTATTTGTGAATATGATTCCAGCCAATCACAATTTCAATTTTAGTTATCTAATTCACTAATCATTGTATTTTTGTATTTGCGAAAGAACACAGTTACAAATATTTGTTTAACTTTTATTATGGCGCCATCTAGGTGATTTTTGGAGAATCAGTCTAAAGTAGATTTCTTTAATTTTATTACTCGAGTCCAGAAATCCGCTGGGGGCGCTCTGAACGTGTGTCCATTTAGGGCTATTTAATAAAATACTCTTATTTGGTTTCTTTATGGTCCCAACCTACTAATGTAAATAATATAAGCTCCTATAGATGCCTTTGTTTTCGCTCGTCTAGATACCTAAATCGCACGCTTCCGCACCTAGTCCGCGACTGGGCTTAAGCTAGACGCGCACTTGCGATTTTTAGCAGCACGGCTTTTTATCGTAATATTATCATAAAACGTGTATTTGAATGCGGATGCACGCATACGCGACATAATAATCTCAGTGATTAAAAAGGTTCAAAAAAATAAATACTTGCACGCACTTGCTACTAGGTACTAGGTAATCACGTCTCAGTAGTTCTGCAAGAAAAACAGTGAATTGTAAAGACGATTATAAAAGTTGAAAATAGGCCAACTCTGTTCTATAGCAATAGATCAAAAGAGTAGTCGACAGAAATTAAAAAAAAAAAAACTGTGGAGAAGTGCGCGGAAATATTATTCCAAACTGTAATGAACTTTCAGGAAGATAATAAGGATGTAACACAACGGGTCTCATAAGTATCCATTTTTTAACTAAATAATTGCGATTAATCCGAAGTAAATGCGGGCTCCTATAAACTTCGCTCATATACATTTTGTATGTATCACAAACGTGACGGCCGCCCGCCATTGGGCCGAGAACTATAATCTTCAACGAACGCCCTGTATGCGTCGTGCAAATTTACCATTGCAGTTCAAGGCTTTCGCCCGGTACGCGTAACCGTGATTCAGACACATAAGCAGTGGTCCGTCCTCAGACCGGCTGCGGATTCCACAATCTCTACAAAGAAACCCCCGATTCGTTCGGCATTATTCTCGTCCGTAAGAACCCGACCGAACCGTCACCATCAGTACCAAACGCCTTGCTGCATGTTGAGCTCGTTTTCGTAAAGCTTTTGGTTCACGTTCACGTTTTAAAGACGGTAGTAGACGAAGACTTGTGGTGAGATTTTAATGTTACGTGTAAAATCCGATTATCTGTGATAACCCCGTTCAAATTATTATACCGATTACGTACATATGTACATATGTGTGATTTTCGGTGTGGGAGTGGATGAAATAAATATGCATACATACTATAGTTTCAATACTGTAGCGAAGGTCACGATTAAATAAAAATTGTTCGTCATTGTGGATTTTTACAACAGTGTTACAGTGTGTGTATTTGCAACGTACATATGTATGTATGTAGTTCGACAAGGATACTGGATTACCAACGTATTATTCATATATAGGATTTACAAATAATTCATAATACTCGTTTAGGATGGTAAGATTTTATTGCACACTTCTTTAATAATTAAGGTACCCATCGACACAAATACTATACAGTAGTACCTAACTTTTACCTAACTTCAATTACAAACAAACCTACCTATTCAAAACAAATATGTTTTTCAAATAAAATGTTTCAAAAAAGCTAAAAAAAGCACCTTGTTATTAATTTCGAAAAAAAGCTTTTATCCGGTCCTGCCTTTAATTTAAAGGAAAGCTTGTACAACGAAATTATTTACCCATCAGATATCAATCCAACCACCAGATATCAATCACAATACAAATACACGTTAGAATGTGCAAAAACGTTTTAAACAAAAAATACTACGAATAAATGATGACACAAACAACATGATGACACAAAAAAAAACGATAAACGTTATGTATATTTTTCTACTGAGTTTTGAATGTACCTTCACTTTGAATTTAAGACAGGCCGGAAAATATTATTTTTGGAAATTAATGTGGTAACTTTTTTATTTTTCAGTTTTTTGAGAAATGGTACACATTTGGAAAATGTGTTTGTTTTGAATTCTACATGCTTTAAAAATGCCTTCTACATGCGTTAAAAAAATATGGTTCAACTTAGGAACCACCCTGCATGTCCATAATATGTATATTAAGGTATGATTCGGATCGTTAAAGTAATAGATTTGCATATCCCGCTATTATGTCAATATTAAATCTGTGTTGGCATAGATGTAATATATATATATATATATGTTGTATATACATATATATGTTTGGTGTCGTAATTTATTTCGATAATTGTTATAATGTCTCAACATTAAATAAATACCGCCTCTACGTATTACCAAATAAATACTATTGCATTTCACCAAACAAAATTTCGAAAAACGGAAAGATTTGTCCCTCAATGAAATAACTCCATATGCGTATTTATGTAATATTATGGTATCACCTTTACACCTGGCTTTTTACGAATTTACGGAATTCAAAGTGCGTTTGTATTATCGGGTATGAAGTCATTCTATTTAACTAGCTATTTTAAGCTATTATTGGTGCAAAATATTACATTGTGTTCTTCTAATCGACGCCTTCGGAAGCCTAATTTATTTAGCAAGTGTGCTTATAATCATTTCATTAGTCAAAATGTATGTATAATAAATTTTCGCAGGTTAAACATCTGTTTATTTAATAATTATTGTACGTTGATAAAAAACTTTATTTGAAACGTGAAACGAACAAATTATTTTGGAGCGGTGGTGAAAAGGTTAAGTCAAAAGTTGGGAACAAAGACTCCCGTAACGTTAACTCACATGTACATAGGTACATAGGTTATGAGAGAAGTGAAGAAATAACCCATAAGTCTAAAGGTAAATCGAGATCTAAGTTTGCTCAAAAACCGAGTGAAAAGTTCGAGAATCTGAAATCGAAAGTTTCGACAAAGTGTCGAGTAATCTAGAACCGGTAACAATGCACGGATCAAAATCTGAGATTTTTTTCTATATAGGTTCTGTTTACTGAAAATATCGTAGCTGTTGGCCAAAATAGTTAATGGATTTTTTTTTAACTTTAGTCGATCCGTTACTTTCTAGGATCACTCCCAACTCTCTCCTTTATGGCTGATAGCGATAACACTGATAACTGATACCGATAATGATAAATCATCGACATTCAGGTGTTTATCAGCGAAAACGCAGATAACGCTTACCTCAGTCCGCGTCCCGCTCTCGATTGAAATGTAGAGATATCTGCAGGAGTCTGTGCTAGCGAGTAACACCATCGTCTGTTCCTGTCTAGCCGTCCATTTTAGATTTACCGAGTTTAAAGCGGCTTTACTGCCTTTTCATCCCGTCTGAATGCAGCTGTAGCAGCAATAAAAGGTATACGCGTGACTTTCGACGATGTGCTCTCCTCGCCCGGTTCAAACAGTTCCAATATCTTCGACTATGCGAAATGTTACTTAGTGTGTGTGGTACCTACTCGTTCAGCTGTATACATACATATGTATATGTGATGCTTTGTGGCGGCGTGAGATTATTAGCCTTCGGTGCTGTGCATTGACATCTCTTATATTTCATTAAGGGAGTTTCTCTATTGGTAAGGAGATATTTTTGAAGATGACAAATAATCTAACGGTGTGTGCGGCATATTGCAAATGTGTTCCTTAACAATTGCCACCGGAGATTATGTAGGTAAAATAGACAGTAGACACATACTCAGATAGAACGACCGTCCCCATTTTATTTGATAAATTAATATGGGTATTTTTTACAACACGAATATTCATGAATGCTCTTAATCACTTTACTTTATTCAGTTTTACCGTATTCGCAAAAAAAAAAACAAATTTCATAGCTTCACAGTGAAAACTCTGTTCTGTGTTATTATTGTAAAAAAAAATATACTACTTTATACCTACATATGTACATACATAAAGAAACAATAAAAACTGTTCCTGTTAAGCATATGTATTTGAATTTTAGTCATTTTTTAGATCGAATACATTCACGAATGTACAGAAAAAGAGAGGTACAGAAAAAATAATAGCAACTCATTCAGAACTAACAAAATAAAATATCGTATTAAATTGTAGGCATCTATATTTGTATTCATTTTTAATTCTGGACGATAACAAAAATACCGTAGGTAATACCTCAACAGATATCTAATCAATTAATAACATATAATATATTATATTTACTGTGATATTAAAAGGGACAGATAAATGTATGTTCTTTTAGCAATGTTTACGCAAGAGTCTGCTCTCTAAAATGATAAACACTACACAACAATTTATTTAAAATGGTAAACAACAAACAACTATTAAAATGTTTTGGTTTAATGAAGTTGCGTCTCGACATTTACGCGAAAAAGACTTAACAGTTACTGATTTTCTGTCGTATATATTTATGTGCCACATGTGCCCATTCCGACATAGGGCGTAAAAATTAGACAACTGAATTATTTCAATAGAGTAAAGTGTTGTACATATATCGAATTATTTACATGCACAAATACCATACCATTTTACATACCTATCAATTTTTTACGGTGTGTGCATGCATGTACTTAATTCTCGAGGATAATCTCTCACGAAATAAAAATGAAAATAAATTGTCTTGCCCTCGATTTAAAAAATGCCCTTCCTATAACTTAAAAAGTATCTGGATTTTTGGTAAAGGTTCTTAATGAGATGTTTTAATTTTAGGGAGGATACACCTTCCTGATTAAATAATAATAGTTTATTATACATTTTGTATAATCAATTATTTAGCTCTTGGAGTGGGTACTGGAACCTTCGGCGGCGTAGAAACACGTTTTCCACGAAACACCGAAATACTATACTTTTCTCGAGGCACGTTTCGCCAACCAAGTTGGCATCTTCAGGACAAAACTGAGTTTTAATTTTCTCCTGAAGATGCCAACTTCAATGCCAATGCCAACTAAGTCGGCGAAACGTGCGTCGAGAATAGTATAGTAGTTCGGTGTTCGTTCTTTTTCTTTCTTTATTATAAAATCTGTAGCTCACAAAGAACATTTTAAATTATCGTCACAGTAATAAGACAAAATTCACTCGACGAATCACGGAATAAAATAGTGTATTAAGATCGTCCATGTGTGTTGCCATGTATAATTAAGGAATGTATACGTTGTTTACACCTTAGACTAAATATATCACAAATACATATGTTACATGTGTCCGCATCAGCAGTAAGAGATTTCTTCGTATTTCATCTGCCATCGTTTACCACGGAACGACTATGACGTTGATGCATGATTTATTTATATGGATGCAAATGAGAATACGGCAAAATAAAGAACGAAGCATAAATTTCATTTTATTGCGTAAACACAGGGTGCTTCACGGTGAGTGGCTTATTAAACGTTTTAGAACTATAAATGACATGGAGCAGAAAATTTGTATCTATTTGTATTTGTAAAGTACCCAATGGAGAATTTCCGGCACTTACGGATATTCTGAATACAACTGTTATTTTAAATGGCATGCTGTATTTTTCTGCCACGTTTGGTTTACGTAATTTTAGACGCGCAGAGAGAGCATCCTCGAAAACTCTCAGATACAATACATTTTCAGCTCCATACCATCTGTAGGTGTCCCAAATCATGTAATACCCCCCCCCCCCCCCACCGTGAATCACCCCGTATGTCAATCATTCTGATGTATTGAAAACACTCCCTTATTTCGCCTCTTCTCCTACAAATCCGTATTTAACGTACATAACATATATATGTATATGCAGTTGCGTATTTTTCTACTTATCTTATCTGTACAGATACGTAAATGAAAACTAAACATTTCAGAAACTCCGATATTTCTATGTACCTACACAGATTACATACATACGCATATATCTATTCGCCTAATAATTGTTACAGCCAATATACCTAGACCTACATTTTCCTGATACGCTATATTATTGTTACAGGAGCGTTTAACGGAAAGAAGGTGTCCTGATTACACACACATTAGCCTCCAAAATGGAGTCTCAGATCCTGAGGGCTGCAGGCAACGAAAATAAAGAGCGAGAAAATAAGAGCAGTGACAGTGAGAGCGGCGGTAAAGGTGTCGAAGTTACAGTCGGCGACTCACAGATCACACGTTTCACATCCGTTACCACTATTGAACTAAGCCAAACCCATGACAACAACATAGACGACACGGTGATTCTGAGAAGGGATCCGGCGACAAGGCGAAGCTTCATAAACAAATCGGCGTACGCCAAGCTGCACCGCACACTGTCGCCCGGCAGAAGCAACGGCGGCAACATAAATAGCCTGAAGGAGAAATACGAGATTCGCAAATCGGATTTAATTGACGTCAAAAACGAGACGTATAATAAGAAAACCATCAAAACGGAGACAGCAAAAGCACGTAGCGGACCGGAACCAGCCGAAGACGGCGACGGCTCGAAACCGGCTTCACACGTGAAACTGGACGAAGAAACAGTGCAGAGCCTTAAGAATAAATATTCGCCGGGAGGCTTTGGGTATCCGAAGGCGCCGCCCAAGCCGTCCAAATTGCCAGTGCCGAAGCCGAGAAGCACCGTGAAAAGCCAGATCATTTTTCCGGCGCATAGAGACTCCCTAGGCGAGAACGTCTCGTCGAGGTATAGCCTAGACGTAGGCGCCAAATCCAGTTCAAAGGATGAGAACGCCAACGACGTGCGTCGGAAGAACAGTTCCAGTTCCGGGGAGTTCATAAGCATAATAACTAGGTCGGAATCGGAGGCGAGCGTCGATAAATTCGAAAAGGAACTGAGCTTGTTCACGATGGAGGGTAAACCGAGAGAAAAAAGAAAGGCAGTAGCTTTCGGAGAATCTTTTCGGGTCGATTATTCGGCAGAGATAAGAAAAAGAAAGAAGAGGAGAAAAGTAAGGTGCAGTATAGGGAAAACGCGGCAGCGTCCGATAACCTTCAGAATGAGGCGAACACGTTCAATCGACAATCGCCTTACAGACACACGACGGACGGGAGTGTGACCGCTAAACCGAGGGAGAATAGAGTTGCGAGATCTGTCAGCGAACGGTTTGGCCAACCGAAAAAAAATCATATAACGAAAGATATGGAAGAAAAGTACGCGCAAATGCATATTACCCAGTTCAATAATATCAAACAGACGTTCGAGCATTCCGAGTCACCAAACATGCCGACGACTCAAGGTTACGTCAGAATGGACACACCGATGATGAAAAATAACCCGGGGCCCATCAGCTACAGCAACATGCCGAATATAAAGAAATTCATCGACACCAGTTCGTCGGCCAGCACTTTGGAATCGGATAAGTCGAATGTCTATCTGAGTAAGGAGCGAACAGAGCGAGGCGAGTCTGACAAAAACAAAAACGACAGCCCGAACACCGTTTCAGTGAGATTTGACGAAGTAAAGAAGGACGTCAGAGAGACTCCACCTCGCGCGCAAGAGTTGAGACAGGACGTCCGCCTGGTAAACCCGAAAGCACTGATTCCCATCAACTCCGAGAGGCCACTGCCGAATCCCTATCAAAACGACAAGATCGCATCATCCCCGGAAAGAGTGCGACATCCCTCCTCGTTTACCGACAACACAGAAATGACGAAAAAGCAGGCGCGACCTCGTTTTGAGGAAACGTACGGTACCGTCTTTGACAGTGTCGAAGAATACAAACGAGAGAACGATAAAACGGCGGAACGGCGAGCACTCTCTAATTCCGGCGACCTAAAGAAACCTCCGCGATCTCCCTCCCTTGAATCGTCGAAATTAAAATTGCCATCGAATCGAGAGATTGTACCCCTGTCGCCTAGGATAAGGTCGCCGATACCCCATAATGACGTTAGTACGGAAAAAATAATAGCGACAGAACTGTTAAAACCTGTCAGAACTCCTCCGTCTACAAGGAAGAATATGAGCACGAAATTTTCCAGCCCCAGCCACCAAAAACTGGAAGTCGAGATAGATTATCCGGAAAACATTAGCGACAAGCCGACTCCGAAAAATACGTCCGGAACTAGTACTTATGCGCTGTCTGCGAAGCCGCCGGTTTCTCCTCAAACTCCATTCGGGAGATCTCCCGAATCGAATAGCTCGGCAAAGCGGAGCACGAGTCGGAACTCTCCTTCTTTCGACTCGTCTCCCAGAAGACTAAATCAAACGTATCCCGCTACCGAGAGCGCAGAGAAAATCATCTACCTCGGTTACGACAACGGTCTAGTGTCATTTCCCGCAGACCAGAAGAAAGTTACCACCGACGTCTTGATTCACGCAAATGCGTCCCCTACGCCGAGCGCGTTGCTGCAGAACCGTTCCTTGTCCCCGGCCAGACCGCTGAGCGTTCGCTCGCCCACGCCTGTGGACACGGGAAGCTCTCCGTCCGTAACGGGGTCTCCGCAAAAAGAAGGTATGAGGAGGAGCGTAGAAGCTTACTATTGGAAGGAAATAAAAAAACTCAAAGAACAGGAAAACTATGACCTTTATCTTTACCAGATGCAAATGATGCCTTACGGATACGCCGAAGATCCCATAGCTGTCCGCAGAACTAGAAGTTTGTCACCTACCACGCACAGGAACAGCGGCCGGAGAAGCCTCAGTTTGCCACGAGAACGGAGGCCGACGAACGCGCCCACGGAAACGACCGAAAGTCCATACGGTAGAATGCAACCGCCGCAGCCCATTCCCGAGGGCAGAGCCATCGTGAACCAGCAGCCTTACCGCAGGGACGTTACGTACGGGCGGGTTCAAGAGTTTCAGCCCAACTTTCGGCGAAACGCTCCAGAAAGACGGACTATTGAGGTGACGACGGCCAGGAACGCGCACACCCTCTATAAGCCGATCTTCAAAAGGGGCAGTCTAACGACGCCCCTGCAGGAATTTCCGGACGACCTTCAAAATAAGAAGGTCAGCTTTTCCAATTCCAGAGCCGACGTTCAAAGTTTGCAGTCTTGGCCAACGAGAAACGGTTATACGCAAAGTCCTCCTCAGAGGAGGATAGACGGCAACCGAAGAAGCACCGTCGACGACGACGTTTTCTTACCACCTACTTCGCAGCCGTTCAGCGATAACAACGATTTTTACGTATACGCGAACAAACAATCGAACGTTCTGTACAGACCTAGTCAGAATGATAACGTTTACTACCGATCCAACCAGAATATGACGTCGCAGAACCAGGAGCTTCCTCCTCAATACGCGGCAAATCCCGCGATGCGACACCGACAGGACAACGGCCAACCGTACGAGGAATACGCCGCCTACGGAGACGCAGACGCGCACAGCGTGCTCCTGAGGCCCAGCTCCGTTCAGCCGCAAGAACCTCTGTACGGTCAGAGGCAGTTGGTCCCCAGGAGGATGTCGTACGACAACGCCAACTCGACGGTGGGCCCGAGGCGGTTCCGAGAGCCTCAGTACGTGGGGCAGAGGCAGCGGACGGCGCCGCCCGAACGCGATCCCCGCTACGGCTTCAAGAGAGAGATCATCGTGACCGACGAGATCTTCGGCCAGTTCGGCGGCTACGTACGGCAGACCGACGAGGACGTCTATTTTCAAAACAAACACATCCAGAATCCCGTGTATTCCTCAAAGCAGAGTATGGTCGAGCCGGTGTACGGGAGGAGCGGCACCAAACAGGTGTTCGTTAGGGACAAAGTCTGTGACATTTACGGCCAAATTCACGACAGAGACAGTCCGGGCGTCTCATCTCCTCCGCGCCACATGCAGAAGACGGGAGTCCTGTTGGGCGAGTTGCAGAGGAGTCCCGGTTCGCCGTCGGTGGTCCGGCAATCTTACGGGTACCTGCCCAACGAGCGGTTCGTCAGGAATTCGCGACTGACCGCGAGCGCCAACGACATAGCGTACCGGCGATACGAGAACGGGGATCCGCGATACCGCGGCGGCGGCGGCGGCGGCGACGTCGGGGGCGATCCGCGACTCTCTCATCATCAGGACGGCGGCGGCCAGGCGCCTACCCGCCCCCTGCCGCCGGTGCCGGTTCGCCTTTCGCGCCACGACGCGGCAAAGACGCCCGAAGACGACGACGACATTAAAAGGGGTACGAGTATCGGCGCCAAAAACAAAAAACGCAGCTTTTTTGGTAAGTAAGTTATGTAAAAATGGTAGCTTTTGGGCATTTGAGGAAGAAACATTTCATGCGCCTCAACAATTCGGTCAATTTCCTTTCACATTATTAATCCTGATCTACGTACTAATTAATATATTCTTACAACGAAAATGTACAAATATGTTTTTTTTTTCTAATACTTCGATTTCATTATTTATCAAAGAAATAAACGTTTATTTAACATTTGAACTTTCGATGTAGCTCCACTCATTTAAAGGCTGTGAAGATGTAAGAAAAAAAGTTGATTTTAGCGCGATAAGCTCTAAAGAAACGAATAGTTACCTTTGTTCCTACTAAACTGAAAGTGATTAAAACTTGCCAAGAGTATTATAATGTAGTTACTTACACAATGTTTGGAAGCTAATAAAATCGCAGGATATATAAGAAATGTACCTTTAAAAGTAAACTAATTTTAAATATAAGACGTTTAATACTTCTGACGTTCTGTTACCTTTCTCCACGTGGTTTCTTCCTTAAATCTCAAGATCTCGAATTGAAGCTGCTATTTAGGTTAAGTTAGAATGTATTAAAAGGTATTTATTAAATAATCTGTATGCTTTTTATTGTTATCGTGTTATGTGGGATACAGTCAGTTCAATATGTAGAATTGTACAAGTATGTCAGTGCATTAAATTTATCCTGTAACCAAAAATAAAGAGCTTTCTACCAATTTTGAAATTTTTTTATATTCTAGTTTCCAATACCTTTTCAAGAAGCATTCATACGTACACAATATGTACCTTCGTATTGACAAGGTTAGTCACCTAAAATTTAAACACGCCTTTTATTTCTTTAAATTTTCATCGAATTAGTTTCAAAAATTTTGTACGGTTTTTTATAAATCTTTAAAATATTTGATAACGAATTTGATGAGAAAATCCTCAAATTGAAATTTTAAATACAAAACCTTGAAATATACAATAGAAATAATCATACAAACATCATGTACTGCTGTGATTAGAAAAATACGGAAACATGTTTAAACAAACGAATACAGGGTGTTCTAGAGAAACCTTTTTTATATACATTTTTTTCGCACACTTAAAATTTGTTTTTTTTTAATGTGTTTAAGTATTCCAAAAATTCATAAAAAAACGTGAAAACATTTTTTTTTAATTTTTCCGTTCCATGAAAATTAAAATAAATAAAGGCGGTGTCAATTTTATGTGACTAACCCTGTACATATAATTACTATCAACCTAGGTGCCTTAATAGCTTTTCAGTTCAAGATTTTGCGAAACAAAATTAAAACCAAACGTTGTTCAATACTGGATAATTATTGATATTTTGAAGTTTCATGACAGCAGCAAACGTATATTATTTTTTTTGACATTTTTTGAGGCGTGATAAATTGTTTCTCGGTTGTCGTCTGTGATGGGTGTTTTCATAACCAGAGCGCTTACTGTCGTGCCTAATTACAAACACGCATAAAAGGCCGTGATTAAATTATATAATTTCCACATCATAAGCTATGTATTTCTAAAAAATGTGTAGATGTTGGCTGCGCACTACATCTACGGATTATCGACACCTTTTAATTTTTTATATTGGTTTCTCCCCTTTTCGAGGGAAGAAGGAGGAATGTAGAAAAATGTACATACATACATAATATATGCGTCCTTATCCTTCTCTTTTTGACTTTCTCAATTAATTCTTTCGATGTTGTTGAAAAGGCGGACCAACAAAAAAAGCGGAGGGCAGTAAAATGTCTACAAAGAATTTTGTATACTTGTTAGGTACATACAAAATTCTATACTCGTATCGAGTCATCTAAAAGCCAAAAAAAAAATCAAATCTGGCTTTGAACGAGAGAGAGTTTTTTTAGGCGGCCAACTTTGATGACTTTTTTTTGGATGGCTCGTTATATGCGGTTTTAGGCAACTATCATCTTGGGTTGATCTCTTAATAGTTCATGTTTCTGTGCGTATATGATTGCGAGGTGAGAAATAATGAGGCCACTCGTCGTTTAGGTCTTTGATAATAAAGTTATGAAGTAACTGTAGTTGGCGATTTGGCCGAAAAACATTCCGGCCAAACGTCCGCCGCGCCTCGGAGCGCTCAGCCCTGGGTAAGGGCGTGATACCAATAAGGTTAGGGCGTTCACCCCCTCCAGTACCTATTCAGGCCGCTAGCTGACAGCAGCGCTGCTATCGATTATCCTTGCAATTACGTCACTTGGGATGCTGTATCTAATCTAGTAGGTGGCTGTGCTCGCATCGGCCTACCGTGACTTAAAATACCACTGTTTCTCGGCCTACCTTTTGAACTAATACAAGAATACCTAGAAATGTTCGTGCTTAACAACGTGTTTACTCCGTTACTCCTGTAATTTTCGATGTAGTTAGAGACCCTGTAGCCTAACTCCTATATTTGTGTTTTACTTGACGCTTTTCCTGTCGCGTAAGTATCCCCACTCATTCATACATTCTTAATTGTATTTTTTTATATCGACCAATGTTTCTCAATTCACGAAATCTTGTAATTGGAACCATTTTCAACTAGGAGACCCCAGAAAAAAAAAATATATATATATATATGTATCATATACTTTTGTCTGCGTGTACATTTTCATCTTATTCCCCAAAAAAATACTGCCTGTTTTTGAATGCTTCTTTTTAGTGTTGTGACTGTTTCATTTGTCCTATGCATTTAATACACAAGAGTGAGAGTGTCGAACAATAGGCGGGGAGTTAATATTGATTATAAATTCACGTGGATTTTTAAATGTCCTGTTTCTGAAATAGATAAACGGCTTTGGTTTGTGTTTTTATTTATACACTAAGAAAAATAATGATAAGAGCTATTGCGCGTTGTCTCCTCTATTGATTTATTTCTCGCAGTTATGATTACATCTTTTTACTTTTGAAAATTAAAATTAATCAAATTGTAATATTTGTCATCCTTAGTTGAATATTTACCTTTAGCTAATAAATTTCTTCTCCGTGTCTATTATTTAACTTGAGGCAACAAAAATTCAGGGCAGAGGCCATATTGAGATATACATGTAGAACATTTTTCGAGACGTTCAAATATCGGAAAATCATTTTCTGTTGGAAATTCAAATTTTAAAAAAATCCAGAATATTTCGAAATATAAAATTCGTTTTAAGTCGGTAGATCGCGACGACATTTTTCTGGAAAAGTGCCTGGTAATAATACTGATTACGAAAAAATAAATCTATATTTTTATTTTGGGTGCGTTATGAGAAAAACATTAAAATGTATTGTTTGCCATGATCGAAAGGTGCATTCCATTTTTATAATGTGATATCTAAATACACTAAAAACAAAGGAGTCTTACCGTGCATAGATATCATTCATGAAGGCCAATCGCGAAAAAAAAAATTCGTATCTTAGTTTTCTTTTCGCATATTTCCGAAGAATTACAACAAAAAAGCTTCACAAAATCTTAGATATGAAGCAAGTACTAGATACATATGTACATAATTATGTATTAGATATCTAAATATTAGCTATATCATAATATTATTGACCTATCGTATAACTTGTTACTATTAGGTACTACACAGTAGCAGTCTATTGAATAGAGAAATGAAATAAACAAATCATGATAATTCGCCTTTTCTAATAAAAGTAGTAAAATTACAGAAGCAAATCTAACCTGACTAACCTGAAACACGATCCTCTTCCGCATCATCATTTAATAATACTACTCTGGCAGTATAAAATTGACACTATTCACTACTATTAAATGTTCGAAACATGTATTAAAAGTTAACATATAAGTTGACACACTGTAAATGAATTATCTTGATTTAACAACGACCGCACTATCCACCAGCTTCATATAAACAACACTAATTGCTGGAGGATGCGTCACACAACTTCAAGATAAGTTGTTTTCACCGTCAACTTTTCGTAGTACTGGCCCTTACGTATTGCATGCGTTTCTTGCAGGTTTAACGATTACTATGCATATCAAGATCAGTGATAACAGTAGCTGTTTTTATTTTCATACGTGTACATAGTAATAGGTACCTGTAAATTCTAAATTAGGTATACGATTTTAATTTAAATTCAGTGACAAATACCTACGATCTATCTTTTTTATTTTTTTTTACGAATTGACCAAGATAAGTTTAACCATTTCTTAGAGAATCATTGGGGTTTTCATTAATCTAATTTTTGGGTATTGGATATGACTTTAAACATAATTTGAAAGTAGATTTGTAACTCCTCATTACTTCTGCGACAAATGTGTAATCGGTATTTCTTTTTTTTCAGGTCAGCCAAATTCAGAAATATTTTAAGTCACTTATGATAATTTTTATAAATATTCAACTTTCAACAGGATATAGTCAAGTACCACTGAAAATACTAAATCGTACTTTCCAATAAACTATATAACGAACAATTGTATTCATTAATTTAAAATCCAAAAATGGAATTCAATCGGCTATTACGTATCCTCGATGGTCATTAAAACGATATAAGCTTATCAGTACTTAAGTGGCTATTAAAACATGTTGATACGGTGGAAAAATAAAGATAAGGATAAGGACAAATGTGAGAAAACCTCGAACCAGAAGCAGAACTCTACGTCGGGAACGTCGAAGAAAAAACGGAAATTCGGCAGGGATGGAGGTAATGTCAGAGCATGCGGTAGTTACAGAATGGCACTTTTGCATTGCGAAGTTTCTTATGTTGGAGTTTGATTTATACATTTCGTTTTGTTGTTCAGTTTTATTGTCTCGTTTTAATGTTAGTTAAAGGTTCATTCTTAGGTTGCATCCCCGTAGGTAGCAGGAAATTCATACATATTCACTGATATATAGGGTGCTTCCTAACCAATCTGAAAAACTGAAGGAGATATACATATTCTCAAGCGATTTCGTGAAGAAAAGGTCAAATACAGTTTTTTTCTTTGAGTGGCTTAGTTCTGGAGATACTGAGCGTTAATGTTTTTAAAATTCCACATCATTCTTGATCTTGCTTGAGCGATTTTTATTAAAATGACGTTTTGTACCCAAACCACATCCTAAATAAAAAAAAAATGTTGAGAGATTGAGAGATACATTTTTTGTTAAAGACTAAATGAACAGGAAAACAATTATTAAAAAACCAAAGCATCCGTGACGAACATTTTTTCATAAAAATATTGCAGTGACTAGCTACATGCACGCCCCTGATTAGTGCTGAAAAAAAAAATAATAAGAGCCAGAACATCACGGTAAGTGACTGTAATTTAAAAAGAAAATTTTACTCTACTTTTCGAAAAAAACCTAAAAAAAATTAAACGCTTTTTATCTCAAAAACTAAGGAAAAAACTTCCTAAATCTCCTACAGATTTTCATATTACCTATAAAAGCACCCTTATGAATATACCCTGGGTATATTCAAGAAATGGTTACTTTAGAGGAGTTTATTGTAGTTTCATTTACTCTATTCGTAAACTGTTATACTATCTCCATGTTACTAAAATTTTTCTCCCACATAAGATGAATAGAGCACATAATAATTGAATAAGAAGTAACTAAAATTTAAATCAACAAAGAGTCGTGCATTACATATAAACAGTTAAATTGTCTTCTCTTTTACGTGCATAAAAACATAATATATGTATGTATGTGTCTGTTTATATCCCTAGAACACAAGAGAAGTGAATAACACCTCTATTTCGCTATATACGCAACGCTATTCCAGTACTGAGTTTCGCAAAATTTTATCAATCTTAAATAGACTGAACATTGCGAAAAAATTAAATATGAAAATAAAAAAAATAGAGGATAAATGAATAATTTTCTTTAGGCAGTGGTATTTTCGTATTGTAGAAGTTTGATGTGCATCACATGTATAAGGTACATATTATGTGTTAAATATTAATATATTTATATTTTTGGAGATATCTGTGGTTTTCTGGGTATTCATTACGACCTAGCGGTGGGTTATCTACACATAAGTACCTTATCGTTGCGCTGTACGTAACGTCATGTACAAAAATAGCATATGCTATAATATTTGATATGAGTACATATTTTTGTGCCGAAGATAACAACTGCATCAAATAAGTGGAAGTGCTTAACTGATAAAGTTATTTTATGACTTACACTCTCAACAAATCGCGCATAATATCAAAGAAGAAAGAAATTCAAGTACAAATAGGTATGTACATACCCACATACATAGATATTATGTATGTATGTATATACATACGTACGTACAAAAGAGTACTTATGAATTTTATAATCTATTACGTTTATTGTCTTTCGGTATCATCAGAAAAAAACGAGGAGACATATTTTATATTTTCTTTTGAAATTATGTACATACATATATGAGGTTTGGACGAAATTGTACGTAGGTATTAATCGCTTTCACGCTCGTCCTCCGCTCACCATTCTTTCTCGTCTTTGCTCTCGTTCTTTGAGAGTCCGTAGTCGTCGTGGCGTGGCGTCGCGACGCTGACGCGCATATTGCGTCAAGTGAGGTTCTTATCGTTCGGCGGCGCTGAACGGAAGGGAAAGGCCCCGAAGGAAAACATCCCGAAGTATCGGCAGGTCCACATGTTTGTATATTACATGACCGCTCGTAACCTAGTTAATTTATCCAGGTATGGTGAGAGGCGGCCGTGCATGCGCAACGTTGACAACCATCGCTACGCGGGAGGCTGAGGGTTGCCTACCACAGTGTACTAACAACAGGTTATCGCTTAAGTTGTCCACCGAGTGGCCGGCTACTCGGGGGTGATTTCACGCGTTAAGATCGCTTATCGATTAGGTATTGCCGGTATAAAATAGCCAAAGTGCGCTTGGTTAGTTTAGTCGGGGTCCTTTCGACGGAACGATATAAGAAACCGATTGCGTTAAAAGTAATACTAATAACTTGCACGTGTGAAGACCGTGAAGCATCCGTGAACGTGGTGCCTGCCGTTAAGCTTATGTGCCCGTCAGAAAATATTTAATGCAACCTAAAACGCGATTCTTTGAGGCGATGTACTCGTATTTTCGGATTTTACGGAATTATGGAAAACGACCAATTGATGTTTATGTTCCCGAAAACGAACACATTTGCGAATTTACGATTTGTCGGTAGGACGGGAGAGGGCTACTAGCGTTTTCAGTGTTCGGTTACAGTAGCAGTTAAAATTAAATAACTGTCTATTTGCTAAAGATGCAGAGACAATATAGCTGTGGTTAGTGAAATTTCAGCCATCACCGAAGCTACGGAAACACATTTCTTCTTCCGCCAACAATATGTTCACTCTATGTTTTATTTCTAATGCCTAATAGTATTCTGCTTCTAATTTAAATTCGGTGAGTTACGTCTGGAATTTTCAAGGAACCGAACAAACGACGTATTAGAATTACGAGAATGTGTACCTACATACAGTAATACATCTAGTAATATTTACATACATGACCATTCTTCAACCTGTGTCAAACTGTTGAACAAGTTTGGACCAAGCACGGTGACTACGGTGTTTGAAATGAACTTTGTTAAATGTTATGAAAACAAATCTGCTGAATTAAGTTATAAATTTGAAACTAATAGTGATACCTATAAATACATATATGTATGTGCATACGTTCGTCTGCACACATCAATTTTACAGTGTCATAATTTGTGAATATGAGTAAATATACAAGTTGTTTTTCATTCTCATAGTGGATACATTATACCTGTAACTATTCAAATTTTTCGGATGATTTCTAAAATGAGTTCTAAATAGTATGTGTACGTAAGTGCGTGTGCGTGTGTTGAAGAAGAGGTGCACAAAAATGGGACTCGATGTTTAAAAATTTGACGTTCCACGGCTACACCTTGGGGTAAAATGTTTGTATGGAAGCAGTGCGTTTCACTGGAAGGTGAGTACAGTGATTAGGTTAGGTATACATACATATGTTAATGAATTATTAATGTAGAATTCAAGATGTAAGTGGCAAATCGTCATATTTGATGTGTATTCTCAGAACACAGCCAACTCCATAAAAGAGCTACCGTCTTTCGAGGTTGGGGAGTGGTCAGAACGGAGAACTTGCGTAATATTGGATAACAGCAATGTTACTAAAACAACTAACACAATATACTTAATTGACGCCGTGCTCGTCAACGTGTCCCGCTGCAACCAATGAGGAGCGTTATAGCCGCTTGCGTTTTACGAGACGGCTCGACAAAGCGAGATGCGTCGGAAAGTTTCGTTCCAAGTTTTTTTTTTTGTTATTCTAGCTTTCCATTTTGGTCTAGTAATAATAATCCCCTAAAATATGACGTGGGTCGATATACGAGCATTTCAAATTCCGACAGCCTCCGCTACATATTAATATAACTAAAAAGTATATTTAAATCAAAATACAATAAAAAAAAACTAAAGATACATGCTATCTTTTGTTTTTTTGTACCTACCTAAAGCACATCCGAAGGAAGACTATTACAAAAAATCAGATTTATTTTCCCTTTTCTTTATTAATTAATAGATATTGCATCACTATGATAAACTAAATAAAAAAGTTAACTTTTCTCTCGGATAAACGCGAAACAAACATAAGACTGTTGCTTCATATTCCTGTTCCTGTTCCGGTGCCAAATTAAGATTAATAAAAGCGACAAAATCATTGTCGGTTTTTCTTTTATATTTTTTTTTTTGTTGGTGTATTCCTTCATTTCAAGATAATATCTGTAACAAAAAAATAATACTGAATAACATTTTTAAATATGTAGATGGCAAATTGTTTTATTGAACAGTGTCCAAGACGTTAATATAGTACAGCTTATCAAAACGTATTGAATATACAGACCTCGAAATGAATGAAAAATAAAAAATGATATAAACCTCTGTGTTACTGCATTCCAAGTAATTTTCGAGTTTTGCAACACGAAAACTGCGTTCTCCCCTCTATAATTTTTCCTGAAGGCATCCATTGTAGCAGGAAATAACGCCCATTACTAATTCCGTTAACTTACATAAATTGCAGAAAACCGTTTCAGTTCGCGTTAAAAGCCTCTGCCTTGAATTACGAAGCCAACACAGATTATTAATAACGCTTTCATCCGTATGACCCGCATTCTCTATAGTATAATACCTGTTTCTCAAAATAGGGATCCATTATCATTCATTTGGAAGCCCCCGTCCCGATGCCGTCGGGCAGCACAGGCCACCATCATCATTCTTTTTTTATCCCTCACAAGCCGCGTTACAGATATGATTTTTTGAAATTCATCGGCGATTATAGACTACAATGCTTAGAGATTAGAAATGAAGAGATTAAAGAGGGTGCGATATATATCGTACTTTAATTGTGTATTTTCTGGGGACATTATTTCTTATGTTAACATTACGTCAGAATGTATTGACATTAACGGCATTAATCAGAAAGCGAAAAAAAAAACTTAAAACTTAAACGATACCCACAATTACAATGAAGATCGTCGTCTAGTTGGCGTTCCTTTGCAGTACAGCCACTGAAAGTCGCATCCCGGCAGTACAACTCAGGTGTTTGAACGACAAAAAAAAGTAGCAATTATTTTATGGACAGCACGTTCTGGGCCAACGAAACAAATCAGTCTGTGTAAACGGTTAACAAATTAGTTAGGCGCTATGCCGAAATTGTTATTTGAAAAAAATGGGAATAAGAGGAGGGGCGATAGGTCCGCCTCGCCCTCCTGCGGCGTTCATGACCTCATCGAACCGGTGCCGGTGCCCTAATTAGATCAAATGCGATATGGCGCTAACATGTTTGAGTCTTTCACTACGAGCTTAATAGTGTTACTACCGAATGTCCTTCGACATCATAAAAGCACATAATCTGGGGTGTGTACCCCGTGACGTGTATTATCGACCTCGGACGGGGTGCAACGCGTTGTGTGGGGCGGACACAAATCTAGTCATGCCGTGTTCGTCTCTGACTGCGGATGTATCTGTCTGTTGCGTCGCCGTCGTCGTCGCCGCCGTCGCCGCATCTTCGTCGGTGCTCCTTGCGGAGCGAAGCGCCTCCCATCCGATCGTCGGCACACTTTTTTCATCCCGTGGGCACAACGCGCTGCAACACCCATTTTTGCCCTGTACCGCGTCCCGCGACCTCTGCTGTTGTTTTTGTTTTCGTTTCGAGTCGATCTTTCGTCCTCGACAAGTGCTGTTTGACCACCATGGTCGTACCTTTTGTTTGCTTTTTGTAATTTTCTATCTAAATCTAATAAGCTTCCTTGAAACCGCCTACGACGCGCGATTTTCTCGAACAGTTTTTTTAAACGAATTTTGTTATCGACCCAAATTGCTCGCGTTATTTTCTAGAAATCCTATAAATCACAAATGAACTACACTTTGCCGTTGTATTAATATCTAAACTTTATGTAACCGCCTTAAAACACACACACACATGTATTTGGTTTTATATAAGATATAGTTTTCATGTGGAACTTCCGGCTCTTAGTGTCAGTGGGTCGAAGAAAATAGATTCTCACCGATCTATAAATAACTGGCAAGGGGAATAATTTATTTCAAGGGCTCGATAGTTTCAATCTAATTGGTTCGCTTCCTTTTTACAGTTTACTTTTACAAAGGTATTTGCTTTTTCAAAATATTTCCCGACTTTAAAGCGTAGCTAGGTGCATAGCGTGACTTGAAGCGAAATTAGTACTACACACTTCACGTCGTTGGCGTTGGTCGTTTTCGTTGTTCGTTTTAAATGCGCAGGTAACAGTATCATAATGAATAATTTCTATTTGAACGATGTGGTGTAGCATATTAGTAATATTCACCATCTTCAAGTGTGGCAATTTTAATATTATATCCACCACTTATCTCCCCCTCTAAGTCACGATTTGTTTAACCGAATTCTTAACGATTTTAATTTAGTGTTACCCTTTTGACCGAAAGTCATGACTAATCGGTCCATTATAATCTGTAGGTATAACATAGCACTTCGGAATTTCAGACGGTTAACAAAAAATATATATATCTGGATAAAGTAAGTACCCTTGACTCAGAAAATATTTCGTTATATGTACATATTTCATTAAAGCCATCATTGCTAATATTAGACTCTCGTCGTTCACTCCTTTACATTTGAAATATCAAACGTATGTATATAATAATTGCATACAATATTTGAGAGAACACTTCGCATCAGTGGCGTAAACGAACTAAGGGATAATAAACTATTCCATCGTGGTTGTTAACGTGCATATCCACAATGCGCGCAAAATGTTCTGTGGTATGTGAACGTTTGTGAATTTTAGAAAATACCTTAAGGTATTTGCAAATGTTTGCAAATCCGCCTGATTAACATTTACACCATTGCAAATAAACGAGTTTGCAAATATTTGCTAGAAATTCACAAACGTTTACAAGAAGTTTGCGAGCATGGTGGATGCGCATCTCTACGTCAACGATTTAAATTCACTAACATTCTCTGAATTTAGGGCAATTGGCAGGAAGACGCGTCTCAGTCCAAGGACCACGAAACGATAAGTAGGACTTTTTGTCTCACTGAAAGTTCTCCCTAATGTTAATCCATAGTACTCGGTTGGCATTGTTCGTTTTAAAGCAATATCGTAAAATTACACTTTTCGTTCTATTCTGAAAGCATATTGGGTCGCAACGTGCTGAAAGTGTAAGCGTCAATCGGGATTTTGTGTTAAAAATGTGTTCACGATGTAGCCGGTGTTGCAGGAATAACAACGAGGAGGACGAAGAAGTTTCCTCGTCAAATATCTGTTCAGGTGATTTATTTTGTTTTTATCATTTCTTTAACAACGCGGATTCCAAATAGGAAGAAAAACTAACATAAATTTTGAATTAACACGTGTACATACATATATACATACATATTATGTTATGGACTTGATTTTTGTCTGATCTAGTTTAGTAAATTAGATTTAAATTATAGTGGACAGCAGTTTTTTACCCTTCGGATATACTTACCCCTTGTTAGAGATATTAAACGGTGGCTTAAAACCAACACAAAACCTACATGTGTAGTGTAGGTATAATATATTACATTATTGCCCGTGCGGTAGTAAATTATGTAAATTAGTCCCAAAGACAGATGCTTTTAGGAGCTGGGTGACGAAGTAAAATAGCACTGCGCCGGTATCCCGTAGGATATTATTTATCATACCCTTTTGACTAAAGTAAATTCGTTCTGCTACCCGCCGATTTGAAACGGCGGCGCGGCGCGGCGCGGCTAGTCGTTCGCCGAGGGAACCTTCGCTGACCTACATATTTATTCAGTTAATTAAGAATGCTTTATACTTCAGGAGTGTTACTAAATAAGGCACCCATTAGTTCTAGCAATTTCGTCGGGGGCGATAATTATTCTCAAATTTTGTTACTTTTCTTGCAGAGGAGGAATGGAACGCCGACGGAAAGTCAGGAAGGGGGATTTCCGGGAGCGATAGCGGTAAGATTTATGATCAGTTCGTTTATAAGCATGATGTGCTTTCTAACGTTGTACGTAAATACAGGATCATCCTAGTTAGGACAGGAATATTGAAAACGACTGATTAATAAGTTATTTTGTTTGTCATCTAAAAGCACATTGGACATCTGGCTACATATGTACAAAATTAAGTATTTCACATAGTATTCTATATTATTCTATACGAGCATAATCACATTCCCAGTTATAGTTTAAATATTCAGAAACATTACTTCAAAATGTATTAGGTCAACGGACGAAATCGTACCGTTTTTTTTTCTTGATTTTTTTCTCAATTTAACAAGTAATTTGAAAGATGCGATGACATTTAAAATAAATTAATTTCCAAGGCATGCATCGACAATATAAAAAAAACAACATTAATATTGCAATGCAATTTTAGGGCAACCAAACTTACAAACGATGTCTAGGCGATTACTGGACAGAAAGTCGAATATCGTCGAATATCTCGAAAAGCAAACTGTTGAGATATCGTAATGGGATTCAGATTCTGAATCAGCGTTAAAAACTACATCAAATCCAAACACATTTCATGTGTTCTAATGTTTCCGGTTGTTGACACATACAAATTGTGTACATACATACACATCATTTTGGATTTTAGTCACCAAAACACCATTTCAAAATTATAATCTCCCCAAATTCTAAAAAAATATAATCTAACTAAAAACGTCAATCAAAACAGATAAATAATTCATTGGGTGGCACGTCCCCCTAACGCGGAACCGCGCATCAACGCAAGAGGGCGCGTCGAATGGGGTTAACATTATTTGCACGTTTTATTTAATTAACGACTGTCATTCCGTTATTCTGCAAGAAATTTCCTCTTCGATCTCGATTTTATTTGGTGGGAAACTGACGTAAATTGGGCGGACGCGTCGAGATCGTTCGCCCAAACACTGGATTTCGAATTTCTCGAGCGGACTTCGCCGCCGGCTAAATATACCAATACCTACCAAGATATCGTTATGTGCAATGTGGTATGGCAGTATGTACATACGATTATGTTTGCGTTCATATATTCATTGGTTCAATGACAAGCAAGCAACAAAAAACAACAGCAAATCACTGCTGGTTGATACAAAAATGTATAGCGTTTCGTCTGGTCCGGATGTCATGGATGCCTGGGAAATTGTGTATGTCATGACTGCTTCTTGTTTAAATCTGCCAATTTGATCTTTATGTATGTATGTATGTATGTATGTATGTCCTAACATATTTCGTAATAAAATGCGTCGCTCGAATTACTTGGATTATAAAACAAACATATTGCACGCAGCGTTGGCAACGCTGCGTGAGCCTTGTCGAGGCGAACGCCGCGCCGCGCCGCGCCGGTGGGGCCGCCGCCGCCGCCTCCTTCGGATGGTGCGAATGCACGCGTCGCGTATCCAACGGAACGGACCGCAGCCGTACGCGTAGTTGCATTGACGGCCGGCGCGCGCCGACCGACGACGGCGTCCGACCGAGCTACGACACACGCTCCCCTACGTCGGCGGCGCCGGCGGTCGTCGGGCTGGCTGCCGGCCGCGTCCCGACGCCCGACCGCCGCTAATCTCGCGCGCCCCCCGTCTGTCCGGCCGATGCCCGAAACGCTGCATTTTCACGGACTTTGTAATAACTCGATCGCGAACTCGCGTATGCATCGACGGCATCTTCGCGAAATGATGCACCACCGGTCGAGTTGAGGGAGTCTTTCGGGCTTTGCTGCATGCGTGCAGCTTTCGGTAACGTAAACAGTCGCTTCCGTTTGGCGAAGTAAACAGTGCGGGTGAGTGGGTTTGTTTGCCGGTCGGGCGATCGCTCGGTGTGATCATCGCGTCAGGCGATCGTCGATCATTTTTTGTAGCGGCGTTCCTTCTTTGCGTTTTTGTAGAGGTATGTACAACATAAGTAGGTTTGTTCAAATTGAATTAAGAACGATTCTCACGAACGTTTCTCACAAATTTACACGTTAAAATATCTTGAAATGTTATGCACCTTCAATTATTGCCAGCGGCAACAAAAAAGTTATCGCATTAATTTAACTAACCTATTAAAGATATTTCAATTATCCACATGCGTAGAAAACGTTTCTATTTCCGCAGGTAGTGTTTGTTCACATAGGTATAATTGTGTTTACAATGGGGCAGTGTTACATTTTATAGCTGAACGACGAAAACGTGTTTCGTCAAAATGATGAGATTCACTTTACTTTCATTTTTACGGCTAGTTCGCCTCGGTTTATTTGGGGCCTGAGATCAATCGGCGTTTAAAATATTTCGTACAGCAGTAGGTACAGAAAAACAAATCCCAGATACCCACGTACATATTTATTTTTAAAATAACCATATGACACATAGAATGCGTACAGAACTACACACAACATCTACAACGTATTTATTTTGAAACCTAGGGTTTGTAATTCGCTTAAAAATGTCGATTTGCTAGCTACCTCACTAACGTCCTTAATTTTGTCGTCGACGACGATATTAAAGGGATTCAGGCTGACGGAGAATAGGTGCTTATTCACCCAGTCCAGGCAAAATAGGTCGCCCATTGTATAGTGTTCGTACATTTGCGTCGAGTGCTCCGAACAGGGAAACGCCGATACCGTGTTCGTGTACTTTTCCGGGCACGTTATGAGGATCGGACTCGTCTCGATGCTGCTCGTTTTATATATTCTTGTTTGGATTTTCTTGGCGTTCGTCGTCTCTTTCGCCGTCGTCTGTATGAACTCGTCCTTTATCGTCGCCAGGCCCTCGGTCTGAGTGCATATTGACGTGTGCGATGGCCTTTCTAAGTTTACTTGTACGGACATCGTGCTTATTCTGGTCCTTGAGCCAGTCGGCTTGGTGCTGAGCTGGAATCGAGGCCTGTACCGTTCCACGCTTACCTCCTCTTTGCTCCCAGATCGCTATCGACACTTTTCTTTTTCAGAATGCTCGGTATTTGCAATTCCAACAGCTTGGACCTCGCTTCCTTGACGTTAACCTCACTCTTCTTGGGCGATTTCTCGTTCTTCTTTTTCAGTTCCCTTTCTGTGTTGAATATTCTTTGCGCCACGCATTTTTCGTTTAATCTCACCGGGAACAGCGGGGCCTTGTTGGTTACTCGCCTACTTTTCGGCTTGGCCTTTTCCTTATCTAGCAATTCCCGATTTTTACTTACAATTCTCTCGGCTATTATGTCAGTTTTTGCATTAAATGTCTCGCTGAATTTCTTGGAATTTTTCACAGTACACAACGACATAATTTTGCAACGCATTTTTGGTATATCCGAAAATTTCTGCATGTATTCAGTGTTCAGAGACTTGTCGAAGGGTCGATCGATTCCCGAAATATTTTGGTTATCGTTAACGATGTATGCTTTCCTCAAATCCAGAATTTCATCGTACGTTTCTGTTACTTTTATATTCGTAGTATTTTCGCTGGTGTCCTCCCCCTTTTTGTGGTTAACTGGTAAACGTTCATTTTCCGTAATTTGGCCTTGGCTTTTGTTAACCACATTTTTGACAAATGCTTGGGACGTTTGACGCTTACTCTTTACATGTTGTTCGTGGTAAGACTTGGTATTGTCCATGGGTATTTTTAGTGTTTACGGGAAATTTTGAAGCACACATTTTAAGATCAGTTTGACATCGTTAATTTTCAGTTTTGACAAATAAACTGACAATCAAATTATAACAGGTTTGTGGATTTACTGTAAGTGTGCAGATAATACAATATAGTATAGAAATTATTGTAATAGACTGGGAATGTTGTCAGGCAATGCCCATTTGTACAGACTCGCAAAAATATCGGGGCTGTGCTACTGATTGAAAACGAATAGCCATTTCCTCTACAATTTTGGTCCGAATATGAGTCCGAATACGACCCTTATATTTCCCATCACGTCAAGTTTTGAAATATTGGAGATTAGAGGTTATAATGTGCTAAAAATGACGTTTGTTGTTACAAACTGAAGCCTTCGCTTCGGAAAAAAATAATCCAGTTTTGATATTTCCTGTGTGCATTCATTAAATTAAAGCACCAACCGTTCTTTTCACAATTCATTTCGGATCGTCTCTTCGTACCGTTAGTAATAAAATTTCAAACCATATCATGTATAAAGTGTCTGCATTTAATGGACATGTGAGGAAGCTCGTTCTTGGTGTCCGTTCTAAAGAAGACGTATAATATCACCGGACGTATTTGATTTCTTACCAAGGTACATACATGTATGTATATAGTATATAGTTTCCGGCGTGTATATCTGTATAAGTAAACTATACCTATACGTAATAATACAATTTATTATATTATATAATATATATGTATGTATGTATGAATCGTACGCAATATAATATTTAATTTTCTAGAAATTGTTTTCGACATTAAATTTGATGTCTTCAACATTGATTGTCACTGTGATATGAGGAAAGATAAACAAAAATACATAGATATAAATATTAGGTATGTTGTGATTTATATCTAATCATATTTTCCGGTAATGTTTTCATCATGATAACAGCGTTTTTATGAACAAGTTATACTAATTGTAACTATGTATTAATTGAAATATATGTACAGGGCCCTATATTAGGTTTGAGTTCTAATAAGCCGTGTTACGAGCGGTCGTCGCGTCGGCTAGATTTTCGTCGAGAACGACGAAATTTCGCTAATAGGCCGAACGTCTGGACGAGTTCTTAGCGTGTGATCAAATATAAAACACACTCGCAGGGACTTAACGAGACCGGGCTTTCCAGAAAGCCCTTTAAAGTGGATATACATACATACGCGTCTGCGACCCTCAATCAATAGCCGAGTTGCTAGTGGAATTTCACGCGACGGACTCGAATATTTTATTCTAGTGTTTTTTTAGATTATTTTCCGCAGTGCCAGTATGCTATACTGTTTAAACTAAACTTTTTTGTCCCTTCTTCGGATATTTATTTTTCTTGCAAACTACTCGATACACGCGACCTTGACGTTGCTATGAGTTATTTTCGTAAGTTTTGGTTTCTATTTCGTAGGTACATAACACAGATTCAGTGTGTCACGGGTATTTCTGGATCTGCAGGAGTGCGGATCTCATGGCCGCCGCCGCATCACCGAATACTTCGTAAAATTCGAGTTGCCTCGCGTCTTTATCCTGAACTTTGACGGAAAAATTAAACCGTATGTAACTGGAGATAAACAAGTCGAATAAAGAAAAGAGCAATTCTAGATATAGCTATGAAATTTTGTGAAACAACTGCCGTATGTTTTCGCACTTGTTAGTGTAAAACATTTTTAGTGCTCGTTGAGTTTTTGGTGGTTTCTCCGTGTTTGGGAGGTTTCAGGGTGAGTAAAACATCTATTAAAAAATAAATGTGTCGATTTTCAACTAGTTTAATATACTATTAAGATTAGTTTAACAACAAAGTTCCATGCGTTCACAATTTACTTTGACCAGCACGTTTTTAAAGTTCGGCTTTACAATTATTTTGATAGGTGATGTAAATTTATGTAAAGTTATGTTTAGTTATGTAAGTATGCATGTGTGTTTTAATACATGTTCGCGTAGATTAGATGTGATTAATGATTATGTAGTAAGGATCTGTCGGTAAAATCAGCTATAAAAATGCCACGGACCTGTCCATCGACGTTATATGCTTATAGTTATGCCGAAAAGAGAAAAGGGGGAAAATATGGTACGTGTTGCCTTCTTCGAATGAAGTAACTACATAAATATGTACATACTATCAATTTCGCCCAACGTTTTATTTTTAAAACAACCGAAATTTTGTACTCTTCAATTTTTTTCACAATTCAAAATTATATAGAGGAAATTAATATGGGATTACTAGAGGTGTGGCGCATTTTACGTTTTTGATTCGAAATTATATTTCTATCGGCCGTTCGCCCCCCGGAAACAATTTCGACGAGCAGATATTGGATAGGCGCGAGCTGATGGCGGCGACGTATCTGGCAAGGGAGAAGCACTCGAAACGTCAATTAGTTCTTCATCACTTTAGGGATTGAATTTTAATTAAATCGACGTTGCCCACATTTGACGCTGTTTATCTCTAGATGTAGCGGTTTAACCTCTTGAACTAGCGGTTTTTGCGCTTACAAATCGCCACTCTTAAGAAGCAACACAGTAAAGAACAATCTAAAACAACACATCTAAAGAAAGACTTGTTTGTAAATTTCAGTTAGGTGTACACACATTTATTACACCGGTTTCGTTATTAAAAAAAAATCATACCTATCTTATAAAATGCACATACGTATTTGTTCTCTAGAAAACCGTTAATGTTTTGAAAGTATTGAGCAAAATAAATCTTGCGACTAGAGCCGAACGTAACCCTTTTCCGCCCTTTCCAATCAAACGGCGGCGCTGGTCTGTTCCCTCAAACATCCACTACTGGTCGCGTCGACGACAAAATATCCGTGGAGCAGCTAAAAATAAGCCTCATGCAGAGCTTAGTAAAACACGTCGATCGCGTGTCTGAAATAAATCCGTTTCGAAATTTAGAGTACTCATTGATAGTAGCACTGTTGCCTTCATTGACGGGCTTACATCTGAGGTTAAAGAAACAAACGGAGCGTCCCAGGAATTGTTTGTGATTGTTTTGGCGTCTTTTGAGAAGGAACATTAGTGTAATGTACCACCCGTTATATTTACTATTAGGGAGGCAAGACGAAAGAAGTCTGAAAAAAAGTGTAGGATTATATCTTTGTTTTCTAAACTGACATAAAAACGTATTTAAAAACTATTAGTTTTAGTCAGTTTTCTGAAATATCTACTAAGTTTATCAAAATGTAAAGTTGAATATCGAAAAGTCACAAAGCAAACCAATCATCTTTTTTTTTTTAATAGAACAGCGTGTATATGTTTTTATTTTCTGCAAAATATCTTCGCTCTGATTTCATAAATAATGTACATATATTTGACGTTTCATTCAAGGCACTCGAAATATTTAAATTTCAACTGTAATAATTTTATTAGAATTATCGCTCATGGATTCTCTTATTTAAATGATGCAAGAGAGTCATGGTAAATTCCAATAATCATTTAAGGAGACCCGGATAGTACTTTTTTTACCATCAGTTTTATCGCCATTTTCAACATCCAAGAGAGTAACGCACGTTCTTTCCAAAACCCGATTTGGTGACCATTCAGAAATGTTAGTTCTACATAAAGACGTGCGAGTAGTAAGAGTATTACGTACATACAATGAGATGGGGGCGAGGGGGATATCTAATATTAACGCGGCGAGGAGACCTTAAAGGAAAAAAAAGGGCGCCGCGCGGCAACGAACTTAAAATGGATTTCAGCGTGCCGATCCGTTCGTAAAATGGAGCAAGCCGTGGAAGCGACCGACTCCCCGACTGCCTTTTCCCTTTGCAATTAACTAATTAAATTCCATCGGTAATTCGATTTTATGTTCGCACAAGCCGGCAATCAGCAATGTCAATAACAATGTGCCCGAATCTCAGCTAGATTTTGCCCAACGAGAGTTCCCTCGTAATGGATACTAGACTAAACGCTGCTCTATCGCTATCGATGTGCGATGTTAGCGTTCCACGCGCTGTATGTACCCGAAATAAGTATATAGTATAATAATCACGCATTATACATACATACATACATACATACATACATACTTACATATTATGCAGGTAACACCGCATTATGATAGTGAGAAACGCAATATGGTGCCCCTACTTCTCGTGTGGAATGAGAATTATGAGTGGTACCCGTCGGTTTGACTACGGAACCTCATCCTCCTTTGCCATCTAGAGCTAACCCTCGACCGAAAGCAGCAAGGCCTTACGATTAACAGAAATCAGAATCGCCACAAAACAACTGTATTACGAGTACTTTATTTACATCTTTCTTACTACACTTTTTATACATAAGAACTCCCTTGACGTCTTGGAATGGACAATTTTATCACACTTCTGGATTTATTCGCTTTGTAACAGTGCGTGTAAACGTTCCTTGCTTGCGATGCAAAATAAGCATGCACCGAATGTTCTTCTTTTGTTAACGTCAAATGCTTTTTACGCAATTCTCGCTTTCAAATTCGTTTCTACAAATTGCATTTTTGATTTTGGATAATTTTAAATCGAGCAGCAAGAATTTTCCGTCGTTAGAGCTCCTCAAGACATTCGTCTTATCTATAAAGATTTTTTTGCATCGTAAAAATTTTTCTACTTACTTGACAAATTTTCATCGGAACCTGTATTTTATTTCTCTGTTCCATCTTGATTTGAACATAGGTACATTTATGTTTTATGCTCGCTCTAGTTTTCGCCGCCCTGTTGTTCAAACAGATCTCGTTAAATT
Source organism: Aromia moschata (assembly GCA_029963805.1). Classification (NCBI taxonomy): domain Eukaryota; kingdom Metazoa; phylum Arthropoda; class Insecta; order Coleoptera; family Cerambycidae; genus Aromia; species Aromia moschata. The sequence continues at coordinate 92,073 of JAPWTK010000805.1, read as the reverse complement.
TGTCGTAATTTTTTTTCGATACCGCAAAGCACAAGCATGCTTTTCTCGCGTTCTGTGACTTTGCAACGTTTTTCTGATGCTTCACTGCTTCACTAGTTTTGAGTTTGTTAACTGTAGTTTTAGTCAGCAATTTCTTCACCTTCATCTTAGAACCCACGCGCACTTCAATCATCAATTTGTTCAGTGGGAAAGGTACGCCCACAAGTAAGCTGCTCTTTTTGCCACGCGTATGTTCTCGTGTTATTTTGGTCTTGTTTCTGTCGTCCATCTCTTTGGTTAAGCTGCTGCTTCCTCTACCACGCATGTAATCCCATGTAATTAAGCTTTCCTGTGGCGATGGCTCCGAAGAGACCACCTTGCTCTTGTTCCCGTCGTCCGTCACTTGACTTACGTAGCTACTGTTTCTACCAGGCATAGAATTCCGTGCGGTTGTAGTCTCCTGTGACGGTGGTTCCGAAAATATCACTTTGCTTCTCTTCCTGCCGTCCGTGTCTTCACTTACGTGGCTAATATTTCTACTACTCACATAATTCCTCGCAGTTGCAGTCTCCTGTGACGGTGGTTCCGAAAATACCACTTTGCTTCTCTTCCTGCCGTCCGTGTCTTCACTTACGTGGCTAATATTTCTACTACTCACATAATTCCTCGCAGTTGCAGTCTCCTGTGACGTTGGTGCCGAAAAGGACACTTTGCTCTCCTTCCTGTCGTCCGTCTCTTTATTTACGTAGCTACTATTTCGACTACTCACATAATTCCTTGCAGTCGCAGTCTCCTGTGACGGTGGTTCTGAAAAGGACACTTTGCTCTTCTTCCTGTCGTCCTTCTCTTGACTTACGTAGCTACTACTATTTCTACTACTCATATAATTCCTTGCGGTTGTACTCTCTTGTGACGGTGGTTCTGAAAAAGACACTTTGCTCTTCTTCCTGTCGTCCGTCTCTTTACTTACGTAGCTACTATTTGTACTACTCATATTATTCCTTGCGGTTGTACCCTCTTGTGACGGCGGTTCCGAAAATACCACTTTGCTCTTCTTCCTGCCGTCCGTGTCTTTACTTACGTAGCTACTATTTTTAACACACATAGAATTTCGTGCGGTTGTCTTGTCTTGTCTTGTCTTGTGTGACGGTGGTTCCAGAAAGATCACTTTGCTTTTCTTCCTGTCATCCGTGTCTTTATTTACGTAGCTACTATTTCTACCACGCACAGAATTCCGTGCAGTCGTGGCCTCCTTCTTCTTGTTCGTATCGTCCACCTCTTTAGCCACGTTGCCCGCGATGAAGCTCAGAACTGACGAGACTGCTCGCCTAATTTCGTCGATCTCCTCGTACTCCACAACTTGCATAACTTCTTCGCTGCAATACTTATCGGCTTGTCCGTAACATACGGTTTCTACTTTACCATTTCTGGGAAAACTAGATGTGAATCGGATCATTTCGTTTAGTACAGAAGTAAGGATCGGTATCACTATTTCATGTTTTGTGTCGAAATCGAAACTTTCTGAAATATCCGCATCTTGAATAGTCTCTACACTAGGCGCTCTAAATTGTATTAGGTCAAGTATGTATTTCAGTAGTGGCGTTACTATATCTCGTTTTGTGTCCATACTTGAGACGTCCCCGTCGTTAGAATCCTGTGATTTTTTCTTCGCGGCGAAAGTGAAACCCCCAAACTGTTTTATTATATCAATGCCCTTCTTATATGGCGCTTCTTTTTCTTCCATTGGAATGTTCATAATTTTTCCCGGTGCGTATTTAACAACGTTTGTGTCTGTTTTTTTCAGAGATAGTTTCGTCCGAGGAAGTTTCTATTTCGCCAATTTGGTGTGAAGTTATCTCGGCGAAAACGGGTTCTACTTCGTCTCTGTCATTTTGTTCTAACATATTATACGATCCTTCTGTTCTTTTAAGGTATAACCTTGACTGATTTTCTAAGTGTCTTCTTAAAGCTGATCTCAAGAATATCACTGTCGGCAGGTTTCTTGGCTTATTGGAAGAACCATTATTTATTTCGCTGTCATCTTTGCTGTCCTTACTTTTCATAGAATATTCTTGTAGTAGTTTGTTACTGTTTAACATTTCCGGTTTATTTTCATAGCGGTATTGATTTATTTAGTACTTATGTTTAGAGTAGGGCGGCAAAATTAAAATTTATTCATTTTCGGGTTAATGTCGACGTGACGTAAGTTTGTCATTTGTGTTATGGTGACTTTAGATTTCTGTTTGATAACACTAGTAACTGTGCCAATAACAAAAATAAGAGTTAAAAAAGTGTGAAATCGCATCGTTTGATAACATTTTATTGGAATCTAATTTTCGACAAAGTTATACAGCAGAAGAGAGAGAACGTTTTCATCATACAAAGTTCTTTAAAGTTATTCTTTTGCACGATTTGTAGATTACCTGAAGCGCCATTTCTTCAAGATGACGACACGATCAGTATTATATGTAGTGGGCGTCCATTTTTTAATACCGTAAAACATTACCTACAAACTTGCTATTTTTTATGGATACGAAAGACATCAGCATGGAGATTTTCATCTTTTTGTCTGAGTTGTTTTTCCGTTCGTTGCAGGGAGAAGTGACAATGAAAGCGGCGAGGTGAGAGGTCGAAGCCGCAACACTCGAAGGGACGACCCCAGAAGGCATACCTTGGGAGGAGAACAGCAGTACTTGACGATGGCAGGCCAAGGAGGCCCACTGTCCAGGACTATGGATCTGGAGGTATGTAGGTAATTCCGGATATATTTTTGAGAAGTAAAATGGTGTTGCGTTATTTATTTTCTTTTTTTGTGGTGGTTTGTAAGGCATTCAATTCCGTGACGGCTCATGCTATGATTTACTTGTCTTTGATGGGTATTTTAATTTCTGGGTCGGTAATTTCTGTAAGACAAGAACTACTATATTCGGGACGTAGCATTTTTAAGCTCAGTTTTTGTATATTTTTTTTTATCGTCCTGTGTGTGGGAATGGCGCTCGAAAAGAATACGCCATACTGCACCAACCCTTTTCGACGTCAATTTTTGTCGGATGGGTGTTTTAAGTGAGGCAGGAAACACATCTGTTTTTATCATGTCATGGCCAACGTTCTATAATTAGCCTCCATTTCGAGAATGTTAATGTTAACAGCGACGATGGGTATATTTGCGCACACCTTATTACAACTTATCAACTCTGTGTTCGCTAAAACATTGCGGATTTTTTACTTAATTTATGCCAATTCCGCGATGACTGAACGTAGTAATCAAGTACGCACATATTTAGTTTATGACTTCATTGAATTTCTTCCGTAGACAAATGCATTAAGGTTACGTTTATTTTTAAGCATCTTATAATAAATACACTTTCTACAAATATTCATACACGTGTAAATTCGTCAATATTTTAATTACATCTAAGGTTTTGCCATTGTTTTCCAAAGCCAGACATTTTTTCAAAGAATTCTTAAAAATGTAAAAAGTTTCCGTCATACAAAAACAATTTCTTCAAATTATTTCTACATAGAGTTAAAATCATTGTATGTAAACGGTAGGTACATCTAATTAATAAACCCTGGTGTGGACAGACAAAAAACAACAACTAAAAACTTTGACAGTAGATAGTGAACTTGGGGAAATTTAGTGGTCCTCACATACATACATACATACATATATACGTACATTCATATTATAATGTACAATTCACATGACCTCATCAATTAAGAGTTTAACTGTAGTGCCGGTCAGTCTCCAGTTCCCGGCATGTTTTTTAATTAATTCAGTTTATGTTCGTCTTTCGTGGGACGAGCTGTTGTAATATATGTATGTATATATAACTCGACAGTCGGCGTCGACCTACAACGCAAAAGTATGTAATTCTTCGTGGATTTGAGACGTTGTGAGAGCGACCGGGTTCATTTGGTGTTACGTACATTATTTTTACTTGTAATGACGGCGTGCACCTACACACACATATGTATGTACATCTACGTACAGTACATACGTAACGTATGTGCATGTTTGAAGTGCAGTGCGCGATTTCGAGATAAAGTCCGTGACAGTCGGCAAATTAAATGTCGTAATAAATTCATGCGGGCGATATCGAAAGCGGCTTTCATATACAATTTGGAATTGAATTTAACGTAAAGCTCGACGAATTATTTAATATTGTACACGATTATTATTATAATATAACCTTTCTTATCGTAATTATAATTATTAGTATAATTACGATAAGAACGGTTTCTCCACAATTGAGCATATTATACTCTTTATAGACATACCGGAATCTCAACGAAAATAAGCCGCAGTCGATTAATAATCCCTGTAACTTTTTTAGTCATTTAGATTATTAATGGTGTTACTTAATGTTATGTAGGTAGTACTTATTGTAAGGGGCGATTCCTAGACCAATTTCAAATTGAAAATTTCATATCTAGACGTTTGTCCTAAAATGTTTGTTAAAAGGTTTTCCAGACACGGGGGTGCTAAAGTTGTTTGTTTCCGGTTTAAAAAAAACTTGGAAACGGTTTGAGATATTAAACTAAAATTTAGTGCAGCTTATTATGGTTTAGAATAGTTTATTGTGTGTCTAGTAGGAACAATAACATATTTTCGGCCGACGACGCAAATTAACATATAGGTACATAAGATAGAGTAATACCCTGTAGATAATTGTGTACGTCGAAATTTGAAAAGAAGTAATTCACCTCGACCCGGAAATGTCGACGCACAGTATCGTGTCGCTGCCGCCCCGTCTGGAAATGACGCCCCGCTCCATCCCCTTGCTTTCGAAAAACACGGAGAGCTCGCCACGTGGTGCCGGCCGCTCGGCCAGGAGCGTCTCATCCGCCGCACACGAATCTGAACCCGGCGGCGACGGTGCCGCCGACGCCGATGCGAGCGCCGCCGCTCCAAGTTCCGATTCGGCCGCGAAAGCAGTCAGTCGCACTCGAACTTTATTAAAGTTGTCTGAAACTTCTTTTCAACTGAAAGAGGAACAACCCCTTAACTTGCGAATTATGTTGCACGCTGCGCATCAGATGAGCTCCACGAGAATAAGAAAGGTAATAATAATAATAATGAATGGAGTAAATGAGTCCGTTGTTACATGCTGGCTCCTCTTTTGAGTCGTTCTTGCGAGGCGCCGCCCTGTTTTGGCGTTTGAGACGTTGGAAAGGAAAATTATTATTTTTCTTATATTCATAATGTAATATTATGGCATATATAAATAGCAAATTTCCACAAAGTAATTTAAGTATACCCGGTGACGGAGGCTGGTGGTATATACAGATATACCCCTATTTTCCGTTATATATATTAGGAAGTTTTACATTTTCAGCATCGAATACTCACAGCAAATAATGTCAACGTAAACAACATTTATATAACTTCATCAAATAAGTGAATTTTTAGGCATTCACTTAATTGTTAATCGTTTCATAATTTTCAATTTTAATTGACACCAATATCTGACCGTTTGATTTCAGTAATCACAAACAAACTCATACCAACTTATTGTACAAATACACATATGAAAAAAATTAACGGCGGAATATGGCGGCATCCAAATGGTCATAACTACTTTCGTTTAACAATCGTAGTTGGTAGAATTTTTTGCCGTTTATGTGCCAGAAGATGACTTGTGAATATGAGATGCTGAAAATTTGAATATTTCGTTTTAATACACATAAAGAAATACCATAATACTGTATCGCCCGGTATTTTAATGTAGTATTAATTGTTTACACGTACATAGGTATATGAATCAAATACTTGGAACGCCTATTTTTATTCAAAATGCGAAATTTTTCGTTTCCTTTATTTTTTTACACGCAAACGTGTAACGTATACCTATATACAAAATATAACGTATTTTACGACAAATATAGTCGTACCATTATTGTAATTACATAGCTATTTAAAACTGTAGTCTGTACTCCCTAAAATGATAGGCAGTTACGGGGAACGACAGTTCGGCAGGTTCATCGGTACGGCAAATCTGGCAGGTCATTGTCATTTACTCTGCCATCATAACTGGTTTTGTTTTTAGCCAACTAACTGTTGTGTAGTTCAAGACAATTTCTTCTATACGAGACTATTTCTTCGCGTGATTCGGTTTAATCCACTCCTTTCAATGATACGATTATATTTTATACGCAGTAAATATAGACTGGAAGATAGTTGTTTACTTTTCATGCATGACAACAATATAGAATATTTGTTTCAGTGGCTACTTATGTATAAGCTGTAATCACTGTTTTGTACAATAGACATTATTACACATTTACTTTGTACTATCGTTGTACTACACTTGCATATGAATTTTATTAAAGTGTAATAATTTGAATAAGAGACGATTACGCGGGATAGCGGGGCAACACGAATTCAAGATGAATCCGTGAATTTTGGTAATTTCCTGTTAGTAAGCACTTCGCCAATTCCTAAATTCAAATCAGTGTGAAGTCTCGAGCTCGAACACAACAGAATAGAATAGAATGTGGTTAGCGTCCTGCATTTCCAGTAGGAAGTGTTCGATCTGCACGTTAGTTACTTTCTTTAAAATAACGCCGTGGCTGAGTATGTTATGTATTAAAAATGTAATGAACGCTTATAGAAAGAGGGGAACGAAGACTAGTCCATGTTATATTACTCATAGTGAGCATGAACGCCAGACTTACCGTGAGAATACGAGGAATTGGGGTGTGGTTAGAGATTTTTTTCTTTTTGGACGTATATAAAAACACCAATATTTAATTTTCTTATCTACGTATTTGGCTGTGAAAAAAATATGTTTGTTTTCGCGGAACTTTAGTACCTACTGAGATTATCGTATGGTTATAACCGTTCACTATCGCTATCGCGAGCGTAACTCCACGAGCGTACGCGGACTTAATTGCGTTTTGCGTCGCAGGGCCAGCCCAGGGGTTACCCGCCGCCGTCGAACGCGATGCTGTTCGACGACGATCCCGGCATCATGTCCGAAGTCGAGACCAGCTCGACGGGCTTCCGGAGAGGTGGGAAACAGCGAAGTTCTCTCCCCGTCGTGCGAACCCCCAGTAAAACGCTAGAACGACCATTAGGTAAGTTCACGTTCGCGATGTAGCTGTCATTCAGAAAACGAAATCGGCCTGCCCGAGCGCCTTTTTGTAAAAGCTTTTCCAAAGAGATAGTATATATATATCGAGTTTGCACCACATCTCATTCACACATTGTTTAATTTCCAAAGATGAAAATCAAGTGCCGAAAGAAGCAGTAATCACGTTTGTTTCAGGATTAGTGTTCCTCCAATATCGAAATGAAACAAAGCGAGCGCTACTGCCGAACGAAATTACGTCAATAGACACGGTTAAGGCGTTGTTCGTAAGGTCGTTCCCAAAGCAACTCACCATGGAGTACTTGGATTCGCCGAACGTGAAAATTTACATCCACGACTCTTCCAAAGACATGTTCTACGAATTAGAGGACTTAAGGTAAATGGATGTACGATACGAAGCGCGTGACAATTTTAATTAAAAACGCCAATTAGTGCGTCAGTCTCGATTCGACTCGACTCGAGCATCCGTTTTATTCGTCGCTTGTCTTCTAACTGCGCCTTCCGTTTCGCAGATCTCATCTGCGGGAGATAAGAGACCGTTCAGTCCTTCGACTATTCGAGTCGGCCGACGTCTCGGGCGGGCTGCCGATGGCCGGCATCGGCATCGCCGGCGGCGTGGGCCACTTCGAGGACCCCAGCTACTTCTCGGAGCCGGAATTCGACTCCGAATACCAGCACCAGCACATCCACAAGAGCAAGGTTAGTCTATATGTACATTTATGTATCTATTTTCGCTGAATTCGCGAGATCCCAACTTGACTAATCGAAAAGCTGCAAGTGAAAACAGTGCAATTTCTCAGTTTATTATAAAAATACGTCTTAAAACTAATATAAATAGTAAAAAAATAAAAAATAAAAATAGTAATACTAGTCGTTAGGTATAAATATAAAAATTAACGAAACATTGAAAATGACGTGAAGTACGATGGCGACGCGACGGGGTGAAATACGCGACAATGAAATGAATTATTTACAGAGGAGAACGGCGACTCTTTCTCATTAGTCAGGTTACTTCATTTCGTGCCGCTTGCATTGTAGAACTTGAAAGAACGATTTACTCACTTGACGAGTTTCAAATGAAACGAATAATGTGAACGTTACTTGACCTTTCTCGCTCCTTGAATTCATTCAGTGATATTAATGATAACCCGTACCAACTTAATGTTTGTCCGTACTTGTCGGTATGTACATGCGTTACATACCAATAAGTCCTCGAATATTGCACGTGTAGAAACTGATGAAAATTATGATTTCCGAAAAGCGGCTGTTATTGAACTTCTATTTTAAAAAAGATCCGGCGACATTCAAAAATTAGTAAAGGATCAATCCAAGTTACCATAAGACAACTTGTCAAATACGAACACCCGATCGGTATCGAGTTACAAGCATTCGAGCGGCTCGAAGTCGAGTAAGTTGGCTAACGAGAGCGGGAGTCTTTAGGGTTTAGGGCCTAGAACGATTTGCACTGCGGAGTGGCTAGAGTGTAGAACGCGCCGGAGTACAGCTTCTTGGGCACCGTCCTCCAGCCGAAGACCAGCGCCTTGTCGAAAGGCTCCGGATCGCAGCCGGCGCAGATGTTCAGCACGGCCTTGACCTCCGCCTCGGCCGGTTCCCTTTCGTCCTCCGTCTGCTTCTGCTGCTGGGAAATGATCCGATTCTGGCCGATGCCGGCCAACCCGTGCAGCAGGGCCTGTTCGAAGCTGTCCCCGCCGTGGCCGGCACCCACCACGGGCTCCTCCACTATGGTGCCGCCGCCCAGGTACAGCTCGCGCTTGGCGTGCTTGGACTCGGACGCGCGCTTCTTCGCGGTCTTCTCGCCGCCCCCCTCCGCTTTGTCGTCCGCATTCTGTCTCTTGAACAAGTTGTGCGTCTCCAGTTGCGACTTGGTATTGTCCAGGAACTGCACGGTCTGCAGGTCGTGGCTCAGGTCGCCGCCGATCGCCGGCGGGCGGTTTCCCAGATTCACGAATTGGCTGGAGAACGGGCCCAGCGGCAGGGACAGCTGCTGTTGGCCGTGAGGCCGCAGGAACGTCTGAGGCGCCACGCCTTGCGCCTGGGACAGCTGCTGGGACACGAGGTCGCCCACCAGCTGCCCGTTGAGGTACTGCACGTCGAAGTTCTGTGCCGGCACGAGCTGAGGCTGGCCGCCGCCGAAGTTTATCTTCACTTTCCTGTTGATCTGGCCGCCGGTGAGTAGGGGGTGGTAGGGGAGGGTCGGCCTCTGGCGGGGGTGGTCGGGGCGGGGGTGGTTATCATCTTGCCGCTGTGGTCGTATTGATGGGCGTGGTGGTGCTTGTGGTCTTTGTGGGCCTTGCCCGCCGTCAGGGATACGCTGTAGAACTGGACCATGGTTATTTCGCCCAACATGCCGCCCGAACCTGAGAATTAAACAAATATGTACCTACGTATGCGGAGAAATATTATTTCTCTTGTTTTGTGTTAACAATGACTAATAAAAAAAAAATCCGTGATTTTTCAGTTCAAAAACTTCCACTTTGATATAGACGTTACGTCCGTAAACCAATTTTGATTGGTCGCAGAAAAAAGAGTTCGTTTGTTCGACAATTCTATAGGATAAAGTACCTTTTGGAGCATGTTCTCCTTCTTGAAATCCTCCTCCAAGTTGGCTCTGTTCTTGGCCACTTATTGCTATGCCTCCTCCTTGGATGATGTCTCCAACCAACTATTAAAAAATCATACTAATATTCAGTAGAGATATAAGACCGACACCTTCTTAACTCAAGCTGGTTTGTGAATGATTATCATGAGAAATACATGTTCTGTCAGAACATGGTTATGAATCGATAATTTTAATCTACATAAGTGGATAGTTTTTCCTACCGAATGTTTCTGTGTATATGGCAGAGTGCGAGTGTCATTGCATTTCGTGTAGTTACTAAGTTGCCTAATAATATCTCATTAAAGTTCATTTAAAAAGTATTGTTTACAATCACTTGGTGGTGGTGATTATTGAATAATAAAGAGTCATATGGAACTAATACCAAACATAGTTTCGTCTAGCTGACTCTCAGGTAAGTCTAACCAAGATATGGATAAAGTTAAAACAAGACCCTTCGACGGAATGTGAGACCATCCAACTTGCCCATACGATGTCGTCGCGCCCCCTTACTCACCCTATTGTGGAACCCCCTGCCCACTCGCTCGGCATTGACCCAGATTTGCCACTCGCCGGTCTTTCCGTTCCAGCTCTGGCAAGTGTGATACCATTTGTTCAGGCGCAGGGGGTAGTTGAGTCTGTAGAACGTGTGTCCCTCCACCGCCAGGCTGAAGTAGCTGGACCGCGCCGTGTTGGCCACCCACGAGTAGATGGCTCTCGGCTGTCCGTCCACTAGCGCAGAATTAGCAGGATTAGTAATTGCGGCGGAGCGTCCGCCTAACACGGCTTTTTGGTAATTTCACGAGGCGTTACGTGTCGCCCTTTTGTAAAAAATATTGTTTTATACTCATTGAATCTTAACTATTCAGTGCAATAATTGTATTTAATTCCTTTTGATTTTAATTAATGCTGTGATAGTTAATTGTCTTTTTTAAGTTTTCATTTTCTCCTAATGATGCCAAAAAAATGGCACATATGTTTTTTAAAGATATTGCGGTACATCATTCGTGATTTGTTAGCGAATTAAGACGTTCCAAAAAACTGAACAGAAATAAAGGCATTTTGTTAAATTGAAAATGCAATATGGTGTTTCTGAAAATATAGCAGATTATTATGTTCACTCTCGTAATTTTTTTTATTGATAAATAGATAGATTATCTTATAATTCGTAAAAAACGTTTCTATTTGACACCAATTTAGTTTTATATAAAAATACCAAGTTCAAAATTAATAAACAACCTTGACTTTTTTCTCCTTGATGGCGTGCTTTCACGCCTTGGAAAAATTTAGGAATTTTAGTTTTCTCCGTTCTAGAAGTACATATATTAACACACTCATTGAATAAAAACAATTAAGGAACCATTGACAAACCATAAATCCGAGACTAGAAACAAAACAGAATGCCGGTTTTGGAATTTATTATATCCTCTGGCCGTTTCTTAGGCGCGTGACTACCGTTTCAAGTTTGATCTGTCCCACAAAAGGAAAAACCGAGACGGACAATTAATTCGTTACGAAATTCTTGTGGACAGGAAAGTTCTGTCGGTAGTAAGTTTTCGCACGATAAAAATAAAAAAGAAGATGCTTGCGTGGATACGCCCGAATCGAAAGTGAAATTGAAATATACGTGTAGTAACAAAACATCTGAACCTACATACATACATACTTGTATGTAGGTACACAGATAGTATCTCATAATCGCAGGTCGACCGAAGTGTTGGCCGTGCGGAACTTTCATTTAGCGACTTTTTTATGACCGCAGCGCCGCGCCGCGCATCGCATTACTTACATTACTTACATAAGTGACGAGCCTCGAAGGTTGTTTCGATTCCGGAAGAATCATTATACTTATGTACGTATCGGTTTATTTACTTTGTACGCTTTAACGATAAGTAAAAATGGAAGCAAGAGAAAGTAATTCACGCAGGATATACAGAATGTTAAAGAAAGCGGTAAAAACATCGAAGATAGTGCTTCAGGCATATTTTCCGTTGAAAAATAAATTTAAAAACTTCATGTATGTAGGTACCTACATTTATAAATCCTAAATACATAAACATATGTATATTTATCACTAATTTAATTAGGTAATACATACTTGTAGTGATTGATGAATTTGTTAAATTAATACAGGAGGAGAAATCTCAATCATCTCCTGATGATGCCGACATGGTTGGCAAAGTGTTCAAGTGCGTTCAAAACTAATTCAAACAAAAAAAGATGGATTAACAGGACAAATATTCAGACACCTGAGTAGTTTCTTCATTTATTCAAATACCTATAAATGCTGAAACCGCGCGTCAGTATGGAATAGGAAATTTTAAAAATTAGATAACAGCCGTATTCTTGTAAAGAATAAATATCTGTTAATTTATAGTATTCTTCTTTTACCGCATGATTTTCTTTTCGTAATTCGTAAGGTTAAAAAACGTCTATTTTTGTTTTAAATTGCCTTAAAGGCCGAGATAAAAGTAAATCCGCGAATCTAATTAAACTTCTGAAACTACTTAGATTTATTAAAAACAAAAGAAATTATCAAAGAATTTTGGAACTCGGCAGTCGAGCTGGATATGCAAAAAACGTTATTTCTCGTCGTACGGGAATTCTCCTCTGAATTCATTCAGTTATTTATTCAGGTCTTCAATTTACTTAAAGCTTTGGCGCCCATCTCAGACCTACTAACTTGGCAATTAATTAACGAAGAATCACTGGAATCTCGGTCTACGAATGGTAATCCACGCCTAATCTTAAAGTGGCTACGATTAAAGAATATAATAGTAATAATAAAAACACGTATTAATTTCTACGAGTTTCTAAAAAAATACGCCTGAATTTGTTTGAAATTAATGAGCTTCTTAAGAAGAAGTCTGATAATAACAATGGGTATAACGTTACGAAGCATTGTATTTAGTAGAAAGCAGATGATCAGTCCCTCCCATTGTCGGAATATTTGGAGACAAATGTTTTCTCCCAATAAATTCATATCAGGAGTGATTAAGCAAGAAATAGTGGATTGGTATCAAGATATTAATGGGCGAAGTACTGAAATGAAATAGTGAATATAACTAACTATACGTGTCTCCCAAAGATTTGTTTTCCCATTTTTCAATGTACAATATGTGTATTTTTTTATTTACGAATATGTATTGGAAATGCGACGATGGATAATGGAGCGCCACCAAATGTTTTTTTTTCTTATCTGATTCCTCGGATCGGGCGCCCGGTTTCGCTGGTCGCCTCGCCCCATGAAAACTCACCGGCATACGAGAATATCGGATGGTCGTTGGTGTGGTTGTAGAACTTGCTCCAGAAGCACAACGTGAACTGCTTGAGGTCCGGCACGTCGCTCTTGTAGCGCACGTACTGGAAGTAGAGGTCCTGCGTGAAGCCCACCTTGTAGACCTCGCACTCGTCCCCGGCGTCGACGTGCTGGTGCCCGAAGCCGCCGCCGTGGTCCAGGAAGCCGCCGCCGAAGCCGGGCAGCGGCGCCGGCGCCTGCTGGAAGGGGTGCCAGGCGCCAGCATCGTGGACGACCGCCGACGCCGTCGCCGCCGCCAACGCCACCGCCAGGCACACGCCCAGGAGGCGCTCCTCGTACATGTCGCTCTGTCTGTCTGTCTGTCTGTTCCTCGAATTTCGTGCGCCTCACCACAGCATCTGTGTCACGGACGTCCTGCAGATCCGCCACCTAAGAGTCGTAGCGATTTTACGAAAATCTTACTCATTTCACAGATTTTATAGGAATTGACTGTTAATACGCCTATGGAATATTTTGATGCATTCTTGCTCAGAACGACCTGTACGTATAATTATTATTATTCAAGAATATACAGAGGTGTCGCATGTAAAAACTCTAACTTGCTGTTTATTTCTCAGACCCAGTTGGCTCTGGAAACACATGTAAACTTCTAAACGACCTCTCCGAAAACGTTTTGAGTTATTTTTACCGAGATTTTTCGAAATTAACTTGAAACATATCTTCCTTAAAATTACATAAATATATGTAGATAGAATGGCCAAGTATCAATATAAGTCAGCAGGTAAATATTTATACGGAATAATGCATAAAAGATGGTTATTGATCCATTTTCTAATAAAGTAGATAACATTCGTTTTATAAGTTGTTTTTACACGACCATATTTATTTTTTTAATCGTTGTTTGTGCGACGATAAGGAAGCACCGTGCCGGCGAAATAAATAAAAAAAATATATATGTTAAAAGTGTCTAAAAATCTGAAAGGGCAGATTTCAAGGTTGAGAGACAAATAAATCTACTGTATTTTTTTTTTTGGTCGTGATAACTTTGGAACGACTTTAATATCGATCTGGGATTTAGGAATATTTAAATTAAAGATAACTTTACTACCTATTACATCCACGTACTATTGTTCATGTACTTGTAGATGAATAGGTATAGTGATTTATTTGAAAACAAAAGTTCCTCTTGGTGTTGCCCCGTGCTGAACGTTTATTATTATTTTTTATAGCTACGACATAAATAAGAAAAATTCCTACAAAGGAAAGTTGCGGTTACATTCTTCTTCAATATTTATCGCCAATGCATAAGTTACATCACGCCAGTGACTCACAATGGGTGTAACACTCATTAACGTGTTCTATAAACGCATATCTGCACGTACCTGAGCGTTGCAGATTTTGCATCGAGATGCGCGATTTCGAAATACAAATCTTTTTCTGCGTAGTTGGACTAAACGGTTATGGGAGACAACTGTCTGGACCGTAAAAAGTTGCATAAAATGTAGGTAACCTAACGGATACCTATACATATGAAGATTAATGAAGTGCACGTTGGACAAGTTTCGTTTTAGTAAGAGCAATCAAGCCGAGTGTATTAATATTTCTCGTCACTTTTTACATAATATGCTTTTCCGGATAAAATTCATATTTTGTTATGTTGACGGCATTACTAGAAGCGTCATTCTCGGGTAACCAGTAGGTAAAGGTCAGGATCGGTTTCAGTTTAATTAATTTATGTAGCATGGTAACCAGGTAATTTTATTAGCATATTTTATTGTCAGTTATTTTAATTTAGAACATGCTCCCGTCAGTTGTATGAGCAAAGTAATCGCTTTCGAAATAATCTTCGACTTGTTACAAACTGCACATATACATATTTTTTTAATCAGGCACGATAAAAAATATTAACAATAAAATTATTACAGTTACGTACATACATTCGCGTCCTGATCGAAAACTAAATTATTCATCGAAATGAGTGTGCTTTATGGAAATTAATAATCTATTAAAACAATATTATTGCATAATCAATTCGTGTACACTTGCAATGAAAAACTTTCAACAAGTCGATTGCCGTAGTCCTAATGGTACGTTATTTTATTAGGTACTTATTATGTTTGTACCTACCACTTTACGATTTTCATAACGTAAAAATAAGGCCGTATTGAAAGTATATTTTACTATTGCAAAACTAACAGGTCCTATATACTTTTACTTTCTATCGCATAGTCAGGTCCGGTACGCGTTTATTTCTCGAAAAATTCGGGCAATTTAATACGGCTTGTGTAGACATGTTTAAACGCTCGGCTTCACGCCGTTTTCATTTCAAGTTTCTGTCGATCACGTCTACTTATTGTTCAACATCAATTTTTTTGTTTCACTGTTAGACACCATTCCTTCTTATTATATATTTCGTAGCAACATCTATTCGACGCTATTCTGTTGGTGATAAATCAGATCATCTCGGTGGCCATCTTTCAGTGCGCCATCTGTGCCATCTACTAATTGTACGTACTGGACTATCTGGCGGAATATTTACACGCGACTGAAAATATTCTTACTTAATCGAGCTCGGTGCTCCATTCCCCGGATTTTAAAAGTAGTTAAAATTAAGGTAAGAAGAAAAATGGTATAAAATTCTGTACAAAAATAAAATCAAGATCTTTTGACATTCTTTATGTTAAAATGCTTACTATATTATCAATTCATCGTGAACTAAAAATGGTTGTAGAAAGTGAAAACGGTACTATCCTATATTCTTATTTATTTGTCATAATATAATGATTATGTTGTGTGACGTTTTCTAATTAGCTAGGCGATAAGTGTACTTCAATGTTACGTTAAGTGACAGTGACCTTGTAACCCGCACGTACAATAACGCGGAAAGGCTATCTATGCATTGGCGTTTCTTTTATTATTACAGCCAATTACATAATATTGTTTGTAACTAATCAATTAATAAAATGCCGATATTTTGCAATAAAAATGTAACAGTTACAATAATAATTAATACAAGTAATTATAATTTTGGGATACTGTAAATGTATAGTCACGTCGGCAAAAAAAAAAGGGGGACTACAAAAAACAAAACCCTTATAAAATCACTTTCGCAATCTTAAAATCGCTTATTTTCGACAGACAGGTTAAACAGGGACATAAAAAATGCAATTTAATATTTACATTATACCTTCGCTTCCAAATCAAGTCGCATTGATTCATTAATCCACGGACAACGAGCATGTTCATTGAGACATTATTAATAATAATACTAAACAAAATGCGAAAGAAAAAAGTGTTCAAGCAGCGGGTCGTGGCGGATTAGAGCAATTTTTTCCGTATCAAGAAAATTGCGTGTCGATTTATGTTTTGCTTTCTAATGTTTCTAAGATCAATGTTAACGGAACTGGACCAAAAAGATGAACGATAAAGAAATAATGGACGCAATCAAGTCGCGGTTTCTGAATACACTCATCATTTATTACAAAAATACGTATGATAATATCGAATAATAATGTCTATGTAGAATACACTAGAAGGAAGATTAGAAAAAGTAGGAACATTATATTACGGCGAGAGAACAGCGTTAATATAGTATTATATGTATGTACATAGGTATAATAAAACCATCTTTAAAGAGAGATACCCTTATGGTGTATGTATGTCTATTTATCTAAACGCAATATTTCAATTGTATAGGCAACGAAACGGCCCCATTCCTATGAGAACCACGCCGCGTACTTCACGAAACACGAAAAGGTATTTCTTCATTTATAATAATGATATAATCATAATATTATGAAAGAAAGTTTCAAAACTTCATTCAGAATAATGCATCATTCTGTGCTAGGCGGTAAACAAAAGCAGGATAAAAAGTTTTTTTTTCTTCATCAAAATAGGATTACAGAAGAATCTTTTAAATATACGATTTGTTATTTCTTGTCGGTTAAAATAACGACGTGTTAATCTTGAAATTCTTGAAACACGATTTGAATGCCAGTGTCAGGGAAAGTAGGTACGCACTGCATATTTTGTATAACATTATGAAAATATAGGCAAGAAACGCACGCCGTCATCTGGTTCTCAATTCGATTCAGACGAATACATACATGCATATATAAATTCTGATCGTGTTTTATATTTTGACGATTTCCATAAAAAAAATTGAACAAAAACCTGACGCGTATTCCACAATACCTACACGATATGTACGTATTACGTATGTACCTACGTACATATGCATGTACATTGTACATATGTAGTAGGCATGTACGTACAAAAATATATATTCACGGACGACTTGATTAATGTTTCAATAATTAATATTATCCATATTTACATATTTATAACAGGTTTGCAAAGTGCAGTGAAATTTTTCGTGGGTCAGTAAAGATTTGATTAAAATTCATGTTTTTGTCTGGGCACTATCTGGGTCAGTAGGTACTTTTTTTTACACTATTTCTTATGTATTAAGATGATACATTTCTTTTCATAGACGATTGTTTTTTTTTTGTAAATATGAAAAAATATAATAGGTACCTACTTATTATCATATTCGTATATCTTTTATTTCTACAAAATTTCATATAAAAAATGATAGACTTGAGAGAAGGAAACCAGGATCAACAATCAAACATGTAGTGCTCTCTTCGAGGCAATAGCTTTTTTGCCTCCTCTCTTATTGCT
The DNA here is from genome assembly GCA_029963805.1 of Aromia moschata. Lineage (NCBI taxonomy): Eukaryota > Metazoa > Arthropoda > Insecta > Coleoptera > Cerambycidae > Aromia > Aromia moschata. The sequence goes on along the minus strand of JAPWTK010000805.1, from coordinate 74,441 downwards.
CTTGAACTTTTATAGTTTTATTGGTTTATATTATAATTCAACACCTTTCCACGTTATCCAAAAAAAGTCAATCTTGTAGATATTTGTATTATTTTGACAAATAATCTAACCAATTTTTCATGCGGCTAAATAATGTTAGTTAATTGCACCACGAACTTACACGCGTATCGATGGATTATATTATACAAAATTCGTTTTTAGTCGCATTCATTTGGTACGTTTTGCAACATTGCAACGCAACCGATTTTTATGGGACACGCGTCCATTAACAACCGCGAAATAAAATTAGCCTATGACTACGTTTAAAATAAGAATATATTTTACTACAACTATTTCTAATTCTCGTCAGGTATAACGTGTGACCGAAAAAACGAATTAGAATGAGCCGTAGGGGGCGTGTCGTGGCCTTGAGCGCGGATATTTTAATTAGGTTATGTTTTTGTTGGAGTTTTAAAAACAATAACAAGTCTGTTTTTGCTGTTTTCGTATTAAAAGTACTCGCTGCCGATTAAACTCGTTATTTTCAAATACTTGCTGAATTCGCAATAATAAACACGACTGTAGAAGCTATGTACGTATATACTTACATATACATATGTAGTAATGAATAATGGTCAAGCATAATTTGTAACAACTGTCAGTCACACCTGGAATTCTAAGAACATTATAAATGGGACAAACTTTGTCATTTACGTGAGTGAATCTTGAATCGGCACTGAAAAACGTTGATGTTTACAGATTCATGTTGAACGTTCACGTGTTATTTTACGCAGGGACAAAATCGGTTTCAATAGCTATAAATGAAAAAAAAGCGATTTCGCCATAGGCTTTGTAAAAAGAATAGAACAGAGATAGAAAAACAGATATACAATATGAGAATTTGTAAAATCGCGTAATTACTCCGATTACTCTGTCTCGTATGTATGTACACAAGATCGGCAACAGGACAATGAATCACATACCTGTTTCAGTGCAAGCCCGATAAGGAGTCTCGTAATTCATCGCTAGGAATGCGGATTTCGAGAAAATCTAAACGGACGCACTCGCACGCTGTAACGACGTTCATGGGTAGGAAACTTTATCTTCGGTTCCTACCGACTATGGCCTTACGATGTAATGAACGATCTAACGGGCATTACATTTCATAACTCAATCGGATCCAATCGAACGTTCAATTGGATTAACATGCCGTTGACACGTGCCGCGAGACGTTTGATCGCCAGGATTTTTAATTTTATTGCCGCCTGCCCTCACCCATGAACCGAAGGCAACACAAAACAAGTACACGAACCTAACGTAAATCTGAGACGACTAACAACTCTCCTTTTAGACTAAGATTTAATTAAAACTAAAATCGACACAAACAATGTATAATACCTACATACGTTTAGCAAGACGGGCATATTAGTATGTATGTACGTTAGTTCAACAGAAGAAGCGTCCACCTAATTTTAATGCTGTTATTGGGATTTATGCAACAACATACCGTTAGTTGAATGAGCACTGCATATGTTTGTCCGATTGAAATAGCAAGAAAGTACCGGTCAAACAGGAAAGGAAAGGAAATACGGCGTGGAACAGCTTTTTGCAGCTACACGCCTTTGGCAACAGGCTTCCCATACTAATAAACGCCGATTTAAAGTGCCGTTGATAAAGAAGGATATTCTACCGATTTTAACATACGTATATTCCGTTTCTTAAACCTTAAAATAATCTGTCGAAGTGTCGAAATGAACAATCCGAAAAGTAGTTAAAATTAAATCGCCTTCGGTTCTCGATTTAATTCAAGACCTCGCATCAGACAAAAACTATCAGAAGGAAGATCCAACCGGCGCGGCGTTCGCCGGTAATCCGCCTGCATTATTCCGGAGCCTGAAACGGCGATGGCGCTCAGTTAAAAGCGCCCCTAGATCGCGGATGCAAAATATAAAGTTAAGCGCTTTTCTTCTAATAGATTTGCCAGAGGTCCAAAGAAGTATGATATCCGCAGTAAGTTAGTGAGTAAATTGGTTTCTGTATTATTTAGGCAAGGAGAGCGTTGTAGTTTTTCGCTGTTTTGACGTGACAAAACGTGACAAAATGAAATTTACGCGCTCTATAACTACTGAAACATTCCTCCGCATATAAACGAGATTCTCTTTGTCCGACGTCAATCCTTGATAGAACGGCAAATAGCCGTTTCCGCGCGATTCGATTGCTCTCCATTGATCTGTATCTCGCCGTTTTCGTCCACGTCAATGTCAAGTTAACGATGGCGAGGAAAAGGTGCCAGCCGAGACGCGATGAAATATCAATCGAACTGAAAGAGAAACTTTCAAGTTCGGCAAACGAAAAAAATGCCGTCATTGTTTGTCTGTTTTATTGCGGTCTTTAGGCGGTTATTGGTTTTTGTATAACTAATGGAAAAATATCGATACGACTGATTGAATGTAGATTTCCGTATAGCAATACGAATAGAACCACCGTATCCGAGTGGTGTTGAACAAAAATGTCTTATTATTCCTTCCAATCACCAACCGTCAAATTGTTATTATCAGGAATGGTATTTATTGAAACTAGCTGTGTGCCAGATGTACGTAAACATACGGCTTGCTTTCCCACAATAAAAAAAATTAGTAGGTTAACAATTTCTAATCTTATGTATACCTAATAATTTATTTGTATGTTGGTCGGTCTTAAAAATATTAACGCTTTTTATTTTTATTCGCGTCAATGGTACATATTTAGAATCTGTACGAACACATTCAATATTTTTCTGTTGCCAAATCTTTAGAGCTCACCGGAACTAATGAATCTTATCTATTCTGTTATATTAACTGGCGGGAACTTTAAAACGATTTTTGTGTTACCAAGCTGACTTATCAGGACCATCTTAACCTTCATGTAAAACTCATCAGAAATATAACATAACAACATTAATAAAATGCCATACATATACGGAGTGCCCGTAAAAAAACATTTAAATCTTTCGAACGGTGATTCTTTAGGTCAAAATAAGAAACAAAGTTCCTATGGACATGTGTCTGTAAATGCTTGCTGGAAAGAATAAGGATTTAAATGAAACAGAAGACCTTTTGGCCATCCCGTTCTGGGGGGAAGCAGTTCCTCCCTTAGGAAGCAGTTCCGCCCATATGTCCAAGGGAACTTTTTATACTTATGTGGAATTAATTTAGGAAGAATTACTGTGGACCTAGTTGCTTTTTTTTACAATATCCTTATAATAGATTATGAAAAACGTCCGAGGATTCAACAATTAGTTCTTGTTACGTTACCGAGCAGCAACAGAGCGTGGACGAAAACCAAAAGAGTATACCTACTCACATCCGAGTAAAACGCGTTGGGCACAGAGAGCAACAAAACCCGTTGACCGCACCAACGAGATGTCGTCGAAGAACTGAATTGACCGAACCAAAAAGACAACAACTTCTCCCGTTTCACTCGCCGGCAAGAAGGCACTCCGCTCGCGTGTTCGAGTCGGTTCTTTTGCAGTTGCAGCTCGCGGGCCGGGAGGGGGCTTGCTTTTCACTTTCCCCTGGCCGGAGAGCCGTCCCGTCCCTCCCCGCTCCTTTGTCTCCGCGTCTCCGCGAATTCGCTACACATGCCTCTTCGTACGCGTACCCATAGATTTTTTTTTTTTAATAATTGGTTTTGCTTCGAGTAATCCGGTTCCGTTTCTAATTCGGCGAGCATTAATAAAACGATTGTCTAGAGCTAGACCAAGGCGTTTGGATACGGTTATTTAACGAATTGGATCTCCGAAAAATTGGGTGCTGGAATTGGCTCAGGTGGGGGATTTTTTTCGAGGCCTTGAAGGGAATCCGATGCGGAAATTTGCTCTCAGGGTTGGTTTTTGTTTAGCAGAACAGACAGTTCTTATTTCTTAGTAAGCAACTAAAGAAAAATGATTTATTTTGAAGAACCTATGATCACCATAATAAGAAAAAAACCGAATTGAACCAGGAATACCTAATTCGAAGAATAACTTTTATTATTACGACTTGAAGATTTAATTTAAAATGTGGACCCGTGTTTCTGTAACTATGCTGATTCACATTCAAACTAGTTGTTTGTACCAAAGCATTTCCTGAGCTTAATTGCAAATTTTCTCATATTATACTCGCAGTTTTTCCTACATCGAGTTGATCTGTAAGCTGAATCAATAAATGTGTTTGTATTGTTTTTTTTTTCATTAGTGTTAATTGACTTAGTTCAAAAGATATCTTGTATCGCTAGAATTACAAACATTTGTCAGACAAACTTAAGTCTAAATGCGCAAACAGGGCTTTATTAATGATTTACCAAAAATTCATATCGAATCCGTAATTGTCATATAACGTGCCTTTGTCGGGTAATCGTAATTACGTTCATTATCTTCGTAAATTATATGGGTGCGTTTTGGTATACTTTCTCACTTTCCTTTGATGTTAGCAAAGTAACAGGTCTGACGAGTGAGTATACGTAGTACCTATTAAAATATTATTTATTTATAATATCAGCTTGTTGCATAAGAACAGACCGTGTGAACATTTCTTCCATTGAACAAAAAAATATAGGCGAGTTTCGAGTTTCGTCGTAACCAAGTGCATGGCAAACGTGGTCGTGAGAGGAACACGTGATGTGACTGTGATTTTAAAACTGTGTGTATAGCTTACTATATTTAGTGTTATAAACTACAAAAAAAAAAAACGCAGCTTCTACTGTACCTCATGACATTACCCGATTTAACTCGGACTTCCGAAAAAAAAAAAACATTTACACAAATAAAATATATTAACAAAAAAAAAAACCAAACACCCGGCCCGAAAAACAAACCCCCAAAAAAAAAAAAAAAAACCCCCCCCCGCCCCCCAAGAAAAAAAAAAAAAAAAAAAAAACCACACCCCCCCCCCCCCCCCCCCCCCCTATAATTTTTTATAAAATAAGAAAAAATAATGAAAAAAGGGGGAAAAAAAAAAAAAAAAAAAAAAAAAACCCCCAAACCAAAAGGGGGAGAAAAGGGAGAAAAAAAAAAAAAAAAAAAAAAAAAACGCAACCGCGGGCGCCGGGGGCGCGGCCGCCCCCGGGCCCCCCCCCCCCCCCCCCCCCCCCCGGGGGGGGGGGCGCCGGCACCCCCCGGGGGGGGGGGGGGGGGGGGGGGGGGGGGGGGGGCGGGGGGGGGGGGGGGGGGGGGGGGGGGGGGGGGGGGGGGGGGGGGGGGGGGGGGGGGGGGGGGGGGGGGGGGGGGGGGGGGGGGGGGGGGGGGGGGGGGGGGGGGGGGTGGGGTGGGGGGGGGGGGGGGGGGGGGGGGGGGGGGGGGGGCCTTGTTTTTTTTCCCCCCCTGGGGGGGGGGGGGGGGGGCGCCCCCCCCGGGGGGGGGGGGGGGGGGGGGGGGGGGGGGGGGGGGGGGGGGGGGGGGGGGGGGGGGGCGCCGCGGGCCCCCCCCCCCCCCCCCGGGGGGGGGGGGGGGGCGCCCCCCCCCCCCCCCCCCCCCCCCCGGCCGCGCGGGGGGCGCGGGGGGCCCCCCGCGGGGGGGGGGGGGGGGGGGGGGGGGGGGGGGGGGGGCGCCCGGCGGGGGGGGGGGGGGGGGGGGGGGGGGGGGGGGGGGGGGGGGGGGGGGGGGGGGGGGGGGGGGGGGGGGGGGGGGGGGGGGGGGGGGGGGGGGGGGGGGGGGGGGGGGGGGGGGGGGGGGGGGGGGGGGGGGGGGGGGGGGGGGGGGGGGGGGGGGGGGGGGGGGGGGGGGGGGGGGGGGGGGGGGGGGGGGGGGGGGGGGGGGGCCGGGGGGGGGGGGCGGGGGGGGGGGGGGGGGGGGGGGGGGGGGGGGGGGGGGGGGGGGGGGGGGGGGGGGGGGGGGGGGGGGGGGGGGGGGGGGGGGGGGGGGGGGGGGGGGGGGGGGGGGGGGGGGGGGGGGGGGGGGGGGGGGGGGGGGGGGGGGGGGGGGGAGGGGGGCGGGGGGGGGGGGGGGGGGGGGGGGGGGGGGGGGGGGGGGGGGGGGGGGGGGGGGGGGGGGGGGGGGGGGGGGGGGGGGGGGGGGGGGGGGGGGGGGGGGGGGGGGGGGGGGGGGGGGGGGGGGGGGGGGGGGGGGGGGGGGGGGGGGGGGGGGGGGGGGGGCGGGGGGGGGGGGGGGGGGGGGGGGGGGGGGGGGGGGGGGGGGGGGGGGGGGGGGGGGGGGGGGGGGGGGGGGGGGGGGGGGGGGGGGGGGGGGGGGGGGGGGGGGGGGGGGGGGGGGGGGGGGGGGGGGGGGGGGGGGGGGGGGGGGGGGGGGGGGGGGGGGGGGGGGGGGGGGGGGGGGGGGGGGGGGGGGGGGGGGGGGGGGGGGGGGGGGGGGGGGGGGGGGGGGGGGGGGGGGGGGGGGGGGGGGGGGGGGGGGGGGGGGGGGGGGGGGGGGGGGGGGGGCGGGGGGGGGGGGGGGGGGGGGGGGGGGGGGGGGGGGGGGGGGGGGGGGGGGGGGGGGGGGGGGGGGGGGGGGGGGGGGGGGGGGGGGGGGGGGGGGGGGGGGGGGGGGGGGGGGGGGGGGGGGGGGGGGGGGGGGGGGGGGGGGGGGGGGGGGGGGGGGGGGGGGGGGGGGGGGGGGGGGGGGGGGGGGGGGGGGGGGGGGGGGGGGGGGGGGGGGGGGGGGGGGGGGGGGGGGGGGGGGGGGGGGGGGGGGGGGGGGGGGGGGGGGGGGGGGGGGGGGGGGGGGGGGGGGGGGGGGGGGGGGGGGGGGGGGGGGGGGGGGGGGGGGGGGGGGGGGGGGGGGGGGGGGGGGGGGGGGGGGGGGGGGGGGGGGGGGGGGGGGGGGGGGGGGGGGGGGGGGGGGGGGGGGGGGGGGGGGGGGGGGGGGGGGGGGGGGGGGGGGGGGGGGGGGGGGGGGGGGGGGGGGGGGGGCGGGGGGGGGGGGGGGGGGGGGGGGGGGGGGGGGGGGGGGGGGGGGGGGGGGGGGGGGGGGGGGGGGGGGGGGGGGGGGGGGGGGGGGGGGGGGGGGGGGGGGGGGGGGGGGGGGGGGGGGGGGGGGGGGGGGGGGGGGGGGGGGGGGGGGGGGGGGGGGGGGGGGGGGGGGGGGGGGGGCGGGGGGGGGGGGGGGGGGGGGGGGGGGGGGGGGGGGGGGGGGGGGGGGGGGGGGGGGGGGGGGGGGGGGGGGGGGGGGGGGGGGGGGGGGGGGGGGGGGGGGGGGGGGGGGGGGGGGGGGGGGGGGGGGGGGGGGGGGGGGGGGGGGGGGGGGGGGGGGGGGGGGGGGGGGGGGGGGGGGGGGGGGGGGGGGGGGGGGGGGGGGGGGGGGGGGGGGGGGGGGGGGGGGGGGGGGGGGGGGGGGGGGGGGGGGGGGGGGGGGGGGGGGGGGGGGGGGGGGGGGGGGGGGGGGGGGGGGGGGGGGGGGGGGGGGGGGGGGGGGGGGGGGGGGGGGGGGGGGGGGGGGGGGGGGGGGGGGGGGGGGGGGGGGGGGGGGGGGGGGGGGGGGGGGGGGGGGGGGGGGGGGGGGGGGGGGGGGGGGGGGGGGGGGGGGGGGGGGGGGGGGGGGGGGGGGGGGGGGGGGGGGGGGGGGGGGGGGGGGGGGGGGGGGGGGGGGGGGGGGGGGGGGGGGGGGGGGGGGGGGGGGGGGGGGGGGGGGGGGGGGGGGGGGGGGGGGGGGGGGGGGGGGGGGGGGGGGGGGGGGGGGGGGGGGGGGGGGGGGGGGGGGGGGGGGGGGGGGGGGGGGGGGGGGGGGGGGGGGGGGGGGGGGGGGGGGGAGGGGGGGGGGGGGGGGGGGGGGGGGGGGGGGGGGGGGGGGGGGGGCCCCGCCGCCCCGGGGGGGGGGTTTTTGGGGGGGGGGGGGGGGGGGGGGGGGGTTTGTTTTGCGGGGGGGTTTTTTTGGGGGGGGGGAGGGGGGGGGGGGGGGGGGGGGGGGGGGGGGGGGGGGGGGGGGGGGGGGGGGGGGGGGGGGGGGGGGGGGGGAGAGGAAAAGGGGGGGGGGGGGGGGGGGGGGGGGGGGGGGGGGGGGGGGGGGGGGGGGCGCCGCGGGGGGGGGGGGGGGGGGGGGGGGGGCGGCCGGGGCGGCGCGGGGGGGGGGGGGGGGGGGGGGCCGGCCCCCCGCGGGGGGCCGGGGGGGGGGGGGGGGCGCCCCCCGGCGGCGCCCCCCCCCCCCCCCCCCGGCGGCCCCGGGGGGGGGGGGGGGGGGGGGGGGGCCGGCCGCCGCGGGGCCCCCTTCCCCCCCGCCCGGGGGCCGGGGGGGGGGGGGGGGGGGGGGGGGGGGGGGGCGGGGGGGGGGGGGTGGGGGGGGGGGGGGGCTTGTTGTTGGTGGGGGGGGGGGAAAAAATAGGAAAAAAAGCAGGGGGGGGGGGGGGGGGGGGGGGGGGGGGGGGGGGGGGGGGAAGTAAAAAAAAAAAAAAATTTTTAAAAAAAAAAAAAAGGGAAGAGGCGGGGGGGGGGGAAGGGGGGGGGGAAAAAAAAAAAAAAAAAAAACAACAAAAAAAAAAAAAAGGGGGAAAAAAAAAAGAGGGGGGGGGGGGGGGGAAAAAAAAAAAAAAAAAAAAAAAAAAAAAACCAACCCCCCAAAAAAAAAAAAATATATAGAAATAAAAAAAAAGGAAAAAAGAGAGGAAAAAAGGGAAAAAAAAAAAGACAACCCCCCCTTTTTTTAAAAAAAGGGGGGGGGGAAAAAAAAAAAGGATTTAAAAAAAAAAAAAAAAAAATAAAAAAATGGCGGCTGGCACAAAGGCCTTTTTAAAAAATGTCACAATATTATAAATGACATTTGGAAAAAATATATAATGTCTGAGAGCTATACTGTCACAGAAATAGATTTTCGACAGCGAACCCTCTGAGCTTCAGTTAATGGAACAAATGCAACATCCTATTGCTACCAAACAGACAAAAGTGTGGTGGTCTCAAGTAAACGACAGACTAAACTAAAATTATTTCGAGTCATGCTCAGATAGTCACACTATCTGAGTGTTTTACGCTCAGTACTCACTAGTTGTAGCACACGATCACGGAAAAGCGTTGGCAAAACTCGCGCTGCCATCGGAATGACTAACAGCATGGATAGTGGGGGCACGTGCCTCATTACATTATCGCATATTACCGCAGAATATCTCGGGTGTGAGTGCTCATACCTACATACATAATTGTATAATACATACCCATAAAGTTATCTCGGGTACGGTCGTAACATTACAGCGTTTTATGGCAACAAACATTTTGAAGTTTTAATATATGTAGGTACCTACCCATGTTCACTTTGTCACTCAGCTTTTTTTTCCACGAAAATAAATCTAAATAATTTAGTTTTTTTCTAAAAAAAACCTCTAAAAAAAAAATTATTTTTTATTTTTAATTGTTGCAGGTAATGTAGTTCACATACTCACATATGTATGTACATATAACACCTAATTATTATATAACGGGTAAGTTAGAAAGACTCGAATGCGAATTCGTTCGAGATAAATTACATGCTCCAGATATAATAATTTATCTTTATTCTGATCGGTAACCGGGACAGTTATGTAATCTGCTTAAGCTCGTATATTAAGCTACTTTCCACTTCGCACGTGGGTACGTAATGTTAAAATGGGAGGGACCCGTACATTCGGTTAACATTCTTTCTTCGGCGGTTTACTTTCATTTTTTTCTAAAGCGTTCGTGATTGATTCTGGAAGGAAACGTTTAGTGACGCCACTTTTTCAATTAATAGCAAAAAAAGGCGCAGAAAAAGTTGCAAAATTCCCCCGCTACACGTAAAATTGTGCTAATAAGAACGAAATATGCAAATGAATAAGAGTCTTGCCCAATGCGATAGTTGTTTTTAAATTGCGGTTAATTTAAGAACACTTTATAGAAAGTATAACGACTTAAAAACCCAATATCGCGGGGCTCCATCTCATACAGCATGAGGCACGTCATAAGGATGGAGTATAACCAAATTTTGCACTATAGGATAAAACAATAATGACACATGTTCGAGGCTTTTCTAAATTTGCAGTGGAAGGACATGTTTTCCATTCTTTTGACTCATTCTGTACGTAAATCGTGTACAAAATTACATTCTGAATATTTTCAGCATTTAACTACGCACGTACATACATGCATATGCCTTATATTCGACGCGAAGTCAATCGGACCGATAATTCCCGTGACAGGTATGGGGTTTCTCGACTCGAGATCATATGAAACTATCTCTGGCATTAAACGATCTACATTACACCTAAATGTAACATCAGTTTTGACGCAGAATGTTGTACCTGTCAATTCTGTATACGTTCTTATCAATGGTAAATGGGTCGTCGTTCTTGATCTCTGCGAGGGCGCGTGAATTGCGTTTATCGAGTATTACGTAAAATTTCCTTTTGAACTGGACACACACTGTGTTATACTCTGTCTGGAGAAGAAGGAAAACAGCTCGAAATAGGTATAATCCTCGAAAAACACGACCAGATTTTCATCGCTTTGGTTGTAAAAAACATACAAAACTACGCGTATCGTATGTATAAAGCATATAATTACATACACTGGTACAGGTACACACGCGCGCGCGCGAACGCTATTTTCTTTGTCATTTATTCATCTTGTATAAATTTGCATGAACGCTGGTGCAATACAGTTCTATTAAGTATGTCAATATATTTTTGCCGCGAATAATTATGTTTTTTTTTTTATTACAGTAGTTAGTTTGCTAATCAGTAAAAGAACAGTACCCCATAGTGGCATAAACCCGGTTTTAACCTGTTAATAGGTACGATTTTTTTAGGTAACATTTTGTTCGTATTATCTTTAACGAGGGAGGATTTGCAATTATTTATTCAGCCATGACACAAACGAAATATCAGTTTCTCAATAATTTTGTTCTTTTTTTGTTTGTGCGTTTTGGCTATTTTTGTATTTCAAGAATTTATAGATTTCGGCAATATCTTTTTTTCCCATTTCAATTAAATATTTATATACGTATGTGTCTAGTGCCCTTCACGACCTATTGTAAAACATTAAATATTATTATAAAGATTAGATTAATATCTTTTTGTGGTTTGTCATTGCTAACTTTTTGCTGCGCAATTAGAAATTTCGAAAACTTCATGTCGATTACTGTCGACATGAGGCAAAAAGTATGATATTTACAGTTTTTCCGATTTAATGTAAGTAATACCAGTGTGCTCTAGTTTTAATAATAAAAATATCCATCCCTTAATTACTCCTAAAAAGGTCCTCTAATTAATATCCCACATTTTATTTCAGAAAATATATCGAGTCATTTAAAAATGTATGTCGGTTATATACGTGACGACGACGACGATTTAGGGTTTGTGCATTTTTGTGTTTATTTCAGTGAAATTTACCCACATGGCAAATCCATTTTTTTATTGTACCTATAAAATATATGTATGTACTAAACTTACCTCTCTCAGAAAGTGTCTTGAGGACCATGAGCGAAACGTAACATCACTTGAACCGAGCCAACAATATCCCTAGAAAAACATAGCCATGATTAGTGCATATTATAGAATGGCGATAGTAGTAATGAAATAAATTACCTTTGAAGAGCCTTGACGTTTTCGTCATCTATGTTTCCAGTTTTCCATTCATGCGAGAATCCAATTTCCAAACGTAGTTCTAAAACTTTTACAAGCGGCGACTTAACCGGGACGGTTTCGCGACCTAATAGGGGGAAACGTGATGAAATAACAAGAGGATGTGAATTAAGCGAAGGTGAAATAAGAGGGGTTCGAGTGTAATTATTTTTGTTTAAGAGGTTCTGTACCTAACATGTATTATTCGGTGCAATTCTCAAAAATTGCAGCTGTATTGACAAGATTATTGTCCCTGGGGGTAGTCCTCCGACAGCACTTCGCCAGAATGCCACGCCACCGTTCCTGAAATTGAAATATTTCGGTCAGTTCTTGTTTGTAGGAATGGTTTATTTGAATTGAGTTGATATTGAGTGTTATCATAAGAAGAAAAACATAACTTTAATGCAAGTACTGTAATAAAAAACTTTACAACTGGTGTACAGAGAAGTAGCGTGCCTAAAGGGGAGGGTTCCAGGTTACCCCCCCCCCCCCGGATTATACTTCGAAAATATAGACATCGAAAAAAAACGTCATCAAAGTTGGCCGAGAAAAAAAGACGTATCTCTATTCTTAATCGAATTTATAACCTTATTTACTTGTCAAGACTGTCACTGTTATATGACAGCCATTGTTTATTTTACAAATTGTGACAGTCACTTGCCAAAAGTTTGACATAACCGAAAAGCTTAGATATGACCTCTATTTCCATCTCTCTCGTTCATAGCCAGAGTTGATGACGTTTTTTTTTTTGGATGTTATATATGTAAACATAATACATATGTTAATGAAAAAAATGTGTTATAAAAGAATAAGTTCTAGGTCATGTTTTTTATACATATATATCTACATAAAGATCCGTTTATCTGTAAATGAGGCTTTCTACAGATAGGTATACTAGATTATTTTCTCCATTTACTCGTATTTATTTATAGTTCCAGTTTCTATTTGGGCTTTGAAATGTTTGCAACCAATATAAACTGGAACGTGTCAGAAATATGCTACTCTATTGCGCTAAAACGGCATTTTAATTACGTAAAGAATGCCCATTATTAAACGATGTATAATGTACGTAACAGATGGAAAAAATGTTTAACTATACGCACATTTAACAAACATAAAAATATATGGTTAACTATATGTAGTTGTTTATGCGAACGTAACCACGAACATCTAATTGCTAAGAGGAAATTGTTGGTAACTCTTTAAAGTTGTTTTTCGTTTTTTAATAGCTTTCAGTAGGTAAACGGTAATAATTTTATTTCATAAGTATTAGGAAATAGTAATTGGAAACTTATATTTGCTCCTCTTTCTATATATACATATAGATATACGTACATAGAAGGCGGTCCAAAATTTTAATCACATAATAATTGACGTCCAAAAGTGAGTCCAGAAAATGTATTTCTAGGAATATATTGCATATTGTGCTTATTTTTCAACTAGCATTTCAAATTAAGTAAGAATAATGCAGAACTGCCAGTTCATTAAAATTCCTTTTGACCAATACAAATGACAATCGAGGCAAGGTTATTAACACATTTTAACCTCACGAAACAACTCTGTAACTCGATTTCCTAAATAAATATTCCTTGACTCCAACCCTGACCTTAAACAATATCATATTTTATGGAATTAATAATATGCAAATGAGATATTCATATTGTTAATTTGCATTTATATTTTACCTCTTCATCGGAACGTCATTTACATGATGTTTTGCAATGCCATAAAAAAAACGTTGCGTTGTTAAAGAAGCGAACAGTGATTTCAGCATGGCCAAGGCCATCTCTATAGGGGGGGAGGGGGGAGGTTTCCACTAACTGATATCGCTGTCTTTGAACAGAAATGTATTGTGTCATCTTCTTACATAACGAACAGGAAACGTTATCTACTCAAATAAGATTAATAAACGCTATGTCGTTGGAACTTTGTAAGAATGGCATACAAATTAATGAGATAGCGAAAACGAAAACGAGTCGTGTTGGGCAGAGTACGTTCTGATGGCAATTAATCTGAGCGACTTCTCTCTTGACTGTCGATGAAGAATGTAGTTTATTTGAATCCGATAATTACTAGTATTCCCGTTATTATATACAGGGTGTCCCATAATTATGTAAAAACTTTTAAAGGGTGTATTGTGCGTAATTTAGAACCATAATTTTTATTTACAAAATTTAGAAAGCTGTATACATAATAAAATACTTTAAAAGCTTACGCACAATACACCCTTTAAAAGTTTTCACATACTTATGGGACACCCTGTCTATAACTACATATATAGAGACATCCAAAAAAAACGTCATCAACTCTAGCTATGAACGAGAGAGATATAAATAGCGGTCATGTCTAAGCTTTTCGGTTATGTCAAACTTTTGACAAGTGACTGTCACAATTTGTAAAATAAACAATAGCTGTCATATGATGTGACAGTTTTGACAAGTAAATAAAAAGGTTATAAATTCGAATAAGAATACGTCTTTTTTTTCTTGGCCAACTTTGATGACGTTTTTTTTGGATGTCTCTATATTAAACCATTATTATGAAAAGCATAATAATGGCTTAATATACTATTAGGTACTATTCAATACGTACGTGAGATGAAGAATGCGTATACGTATGTACCTACTATATACATACGTATGTAGGCAAATATACATATATATTGTAGGGGGAAACAAAGTACGACTGAGGTTAATAAATAAACAGGCTAGGTCACGACTACCACTAGAATCGTTTTCAACAATGATGAAATCGTATAAAATATTTGTGACAGTCAGAACAATGACAGTAGTGACATTTTTATATTTTTATAACTTGCGTCCACAAATCAACCAAATCGTCTTTCTAATGGTAATGGAGAAATAACATAACATATTACTACCTACCAGGCGAATCTAATTGCGTCGTTTTTCAAGGTCTAAAGGTTTAAACGAAAATGGCCACCTCGCGAGTTGTTTCCCGACTCCTCCCACGCAGATCCTTTAACACTCCGCCGAAGAGAGGATACGCGGATAAAATGAGGTTGACCTTTTGTGCGGGAAACCAAGTATGTCGCATGATTTTTTTTATACCTATTACCTATACGTACACCGAAAGCCCACGCATATTACACCTAATACAGTTGCGGGGTGTTCAAACGTCCTTTATTCATGCCCCTCGATTATATTTAAGACAGTGTGTTGATCGACAATATTATTGTGCCTGCCCTCTTAAGAAAAAACCGCGTAAACCAAATATAATAAATGTGTGCTTTTATTACTCGATTTACACATAATGTCGAATACGTGACGCTCTCTTATGAGGGAGTACAATAATGTTTTTTTTTCTTATTATTATTATTTATAGTTCTAATCCATGCCGGTAGGTGAGTTTACTAGCAGGGACTGAAAACAAATACTCATAGTTACCACGTCCTTACCAAAATGTGGAACACTTGAAAGCAATATGTCGTTGTTTTTTTTTTGAGATGTTCCATAACGGAGACACTGTGAGACAAGTCGACGTCCCTTCCTTTTCCGGCTGCTTCGGCATCTTGGCCGAGCACGTCCCTACCCTTGCCATCCTTAGGCCCGGTGTCGTAACAGTCTTTGAGGACGACGGAAGCGAGAGAAAAATTTTCGTTTCGAGCGGAACCGTGACCGTAAACGCCGACTCTACCGTGCAAGTGAGCTAGTAGTTTATTTGTGTCTGTGTTCGAGGACTCTCTTTAAATCATGTCATTATTTTAGGGAATGATTTCTTATGGTAAAACATAAGAGGTTTTCCTATAAAGGTGTCCCCAAATTCTACCCCTACCATATTATCGAGGGTCAAAAATTAACATTATATAATTTTTCTTTGCTCTGAATGATTAGACTAAATCCAACCTACATTTTAAGAGCTAATGTTATTTCTTGATTTTTTACGCACATTTTTTCGTCGTATTGGCCTTGTATTAGACACGGACTAGTAGTTTGTTGCAGACAAGTAAACCATGACGCCATCTTACTTCTATAAAAAAATCTCGTTCAGATGATAAATAAAAAAATATACGAGCGTATTTCAGTCTTAAGTGCGACGCTCTGTATATTAGCCATTAACCTTTTATAATTCAGTCCGGATGGATTTTAAGACACAGGAAAGAGGAACAGCAAAAAAAACTAATTTTTTTACCGCAGAATCAGCCGTTGAAGTAATGACATGAAATTAAGGAACACCCTGAATATTATATTTCTGACCAAGGACTCATTGTAATATATAGAGTACTGTACTTTTTATTATCAATTTTGTCGCTCGTTGTAACGGAGTGTCAATTTTAGATTCCGATAGCTGCTATTCCTTATTGAGTTTCTCTTTAAGTCTTATTTTATTCGATTTAGATTTTGGCTGAAGAGGCTCACCCAATAGAAAATTTGGACTCTACTACGGCTAAGGAAATGTTAAGTAAGGCTCAGAGTCTGTTTCTGTCTGCCACCACCGATGAGGTAAGTACATACACTTTAAGAGAAAAAATTAAATTTGTCCGCTATTGTAATACCTTAGTAATAACCTACTGTATTTTTCAGGACAAAGTGGAAGCCCAAATTGGAATAGAAGTGGGAGAAGCTCTTGTAGAAGCGCTTAGGTAGAAACAAATATATGTGACGTTATTGTCAGTTTCTCATCATCAATATATAAATTTCAAGTAAATAAATTTCATCGTTTTTTTTTTCACATATTATGTATTTCGAAACAAAATTAGTGTATTACAACACATCATATTTGCTACAATTTGTATAAGTATGAGAATATCAATGGAATAATTATATTACTACGCTAAATTTCAAGAGTAATTTTCAGATATTAAATTAAAATTTAGTCTATGGTAAAGTCATCCAGAGAAAATAGTTTAATTTATTTTTTATTGATAGCACATATGCGGAAGAAACTGGTATAAAAGGTGTATTTTTGAGCAGGTATCCGCGTTGTTTTACATTGTGTATTCAATTGACCCAACAATGGCGAAAAAGAAAATTACACAGATTTTATCATTTAAAAAGAGTACCATAAAAGTTACGGGAATTCAATTAAAACCTATAATATCGGTCTAATAAAAAAATTCATCACGTTCTTTCATCAACATCATGTCAGAGACGCTTAATGAATACGAAGTGATCATAAATATTTAACTGTTTGCCATTAAAATTCCCTCCAAGTAATAAGAACATTGTAATACAAAAGTAAGTACATGTAGAAAGAAAACGGGAAGTAAAGTTTACTTCCCATTACGCGAGTTCAACGTTGTTGAGTCATCTACTTTATGGCCCCGAAGAATCGCGGTAATTATTATGGACATAAGTTCAAATTCAAGAACGTTAGAAATGAAGTTCAATACAACAAAATAATAATCAGTTGACTATGTTCCTCGATCCTTGACTGTTAAATTGTTTTAACAATTTGTAGTATATTTTTATTTAATTCCACGCCTTGAAAACACATAAAAATAATTATAATAATAAGGTGCTAAACTTAATGTGAGAATTATTGTTTTCTAAAGTATTTTTACGGAAGAGCAACGAAACAGACCGACATTATAAAATATCATTCAATGAGCCAACCGAACACACAAGTTGCACGCGAGTACTCATATACACCTACATAACATGTACAATGTAAAATATACGACTTTAAAATTTAATTAACACCTATTACATTAGACAAGCGTATAACGCAACGGTATTTGATCGACTATCTACACCGTAAAAGACACAAACATCTGCGCATTTTGTGCAATATATCCGTTAATTGGTTTAAATAATTAACAAACAAATTTATGTTTTCTACGCCTTGTTTTCATTAAAAAGTTTTCTATTTTTAATTAAAAACATAATCAGCTCTAATTACCCTTAATAAGCCGAAGTTACATTCGTACACACTCACGTTATTACCTATTAAACTACTCGATTTTTCTTCTCCACTTCTAAATTAATTTTTCGGCTAGTAATCTTGCCTGTCTCATCGCAAACCATTGTTGGGCAAATGACACCGAGCCCTTTTATTAATTTTGACCAGCCCATAGGCGTTTAGATTATAGGGGCCAACAGAAACGAGTTCGGGAATAGGAACAGATAGAACAGGCACCGGGACAGAACCAGATCCAGGAACTGGAACTGGAACAGGTCAGGAGCGGGCAGGAACATACCTGTTACTGGTTCCGTTCCTATACTTGTTCCTATCCCCACAGCCGTTTCTGTTCCAAAACCTATTCCTGTTTCCGTACCTGTTCAGGTTCTCGTACCAAACCCGGTGTATTCCGTGTATTGTGCGTGTATGTATACGTATGAATATAGATTTACTATAAAAATGTCATAAAAACCTCTTATTCTCTCTGTGAAGAAGGCTGTCCGACTTTTCGGACAAAATGTCGGGGTAAATAAAAGTGACGGTTGCGTTTATCTGTTTTGTATCTGGCCACCAAAAAAAAAAAAAACTGATCATTGATCATTGATGATGTTTACCTTAGCTCAGAGAACGGTCTTTGTTGTGCATACAATAGCGCTGACAGAAATAACTGATTGCTCTACGGATCGTTCGATGCGATTTGTTGTAGAGTTTTTCCTCAAGAAAAGCGTAACTGCAATGACTTTTTGTGCAGTGCATTTTAAAACTTTCTGATGACAATAACGTTTTTAAATGCGTGGTTATGAAACGAGATTGACATTACAATTTCATAAAATTATCTAAATCAAAATTGAAATAGCTGAAAAGAGTTCATTTCTTGTTGAAATAGAAGTTACAGGTTGCAAAAGTAACACCGTTGTGCTAGTAAGAAAGTTGCAATTAACTGTAAAATAACGAAATAATAGAATATACATATTACGTGTCGAAAAAGAAAAAATACTTAATAAAAGCTTTTGAGAAACTAATTTTAAAATTATTATGATGTAAGATTTTGTGAGTAAACTGATCAATTTTGTGTTTTATATATTAATATACGTAATAACATTCTAGATACATATTTTGATAATTTCAAATGGTTAACTGTTCGTTTAACAAGACGAGCATTATCCATGTGAGAAAAAGTCAAAACATCGATACAGATATAAATATTTCTTGAAAATAACTAAATTAACCTGCACGTGTAGGTGTATAGTTATTTGTCGAATTAGAGCGAAGCAGTACAGCACAATCTAGTACATTTTTTAAAATGTATTGGGGTAATTCATCAATTTGATTGATGCTGTTGCTTAAGACAGAATGATTAATCGGCTTTTTGCAGCTTAAACTCAACATTTTCTAATACCTTCGAGGGACTTTAAAGATCCGGCGTGGATCCGTAATTAACCTATAGAACGAAGAAGCAGCTTCTTATATTAAACGTGACCATTTTATTTGTTGTCCTCTCGTAAAGTCTCTAATCTCGGGTCAGCCAAAATTTATCGAGAGTGTGACAAATGCCTGTGACCGTTACCGAATCGTTAAAGTGACATATCGGGGCAAAGGACAACCACTAACAGATTACAGCTTAAAGTATTTTGATCAACGATTAATTAACTACCTAAGAAAATCAATACAACGTGGTAGACCTATAATATATAATGCATGTAACTAAAATAAGGAAAGTATGCGTTGCACCCACTGACCTACATATTTTCTTAATTCATTTATTTACTTTATCGATACATTTTGTTCCCGAGTTTGCCTAATCACATTTTTTATTCCGCTTCTTGTTTATTATAAACATATGTACATATATAAGTCCATATTAAAAGAAAACACATAATTCAGGGACTGTTTTCAAGAGATTTGATGCATATTTGTAGTAACAGTTCAAAATAATCGTTCATAATAATAAATATTTTTTTTCGATGGCCTTGTTCAGAGTTGGTGTATTTTAGGACACATAGGAGAAAAAAATGTATTATTTTGACCTCAGAAATACGCCCTTACAATCCTTGTAGTAAATTTAAAATACCATGTACATTTTGTACATTAAATACATATTTTATGTGATTATGCCACTATAATCTAGTAGCGTTCTGTTTTCAGTTTTCAATTTACTTGTAGAAAAAAAAATTATTTTTTTGGTTCGCCGAACTTTTTATGGTTTATCCAAATATTAAATCAGGATCAAAATGTTTTAATTTCTTTTATTTCTACCGTCATCGATAAAGATAATATACTGAGCACAATCTTATGGTACCTGATGTCCGAGAAAAAAATAAATGTGAATCATTGTCCTTCGCGATTTAAACAACCAGGATTTAGGCGAATAAACTTGGGCATTTAACGAACATTTCTAATTTATTGCGTTAATTATGACATAGTGTAAATCGAGACAGTTCCGGCTTGACCGGAATCTTATGAATGGACTGGTTACCGATTGTAGTTGTGGCATGATTTTGCACGAAAACCGATGCCGCCGGTTAATGTAAATGACTGATTTTTTCGTTAAGAAAGTTAATTCCACACGTGATTTTTTACACAGTCATAGTCAGCGTGCTTACGCGAATATGAGTAGTACTTTCGACTCTAATAATAATGACATTGGTATAAATGATAATCACGGCCACTAACCTTGATAGACAACGGCAATTTTTAGTAGAAAGTAGTATAAATCATGGTATATTCATACGAGGTGTATTGACAATGATCATTTTAGAGACTCACGGAATTTATTACATAATTCACGCAAGAGGTACGAAATATGTACATTAGGGTGGCCCAAAAAAATGGAATATATTTTTTTCGGGTCTCGTGTGAAAATATATTAATGTTATAAACGCTCCCTTAAAAAATCAGCTCAAAAAAAATTAAAGGTCGCTCAAGATTTTTAAAAATTTCCAACATCGTCAAAAATAGAATTTAATTTTAATTTAATTTTAATTTTTTTCCTCGTTATGTTATTATTTTTTAGTTTGAAAAAAATTCTCGATTCTGAAAATTTGAAATCAATGTTTTAATCTCTAAAGGTCACTCATATTTTCTTTACTTTTCAAAGTAGTGTATCTAAAATGCACTACAGCAAATAAAATGTAATTATTAACGAATTACTATGTTATTGAATATAACGTACAAAAGAATAGAAATAAAACACGAGACACTTAAAAAATTTCCCGAAACAAAATTGTCTACCACATTGTATGAGTTACCAAATATTTATAATTTTTTAATTTACTCAATTTTAAATGTCTCGTGTCTCTAATGTTAATAATTAAATAATAATCTAAGAAAAATAAATGTCTACTTTTCAAAGTAGTGTACTACTTTGAAAAGTAAAAAAATTATGAGTGACCTTAAGAAATTAAAATATTGATATCAAATTTTCAGAATCGACATTTTTTTCAACCTAAAAAATAACGATGAGAAAAAAATATTAAAAAAAATTCAATTTTTGACAATTTTGGAAATTTTTAAAAATCTTGAGCGACGAAATTTTTTTTTGAACTGATTTTATAAGGGGGCGTTTATAACATGATAAATTAATATATTTTCACACGAGACACGAAAAAAATATTCCATTTTTTTGGGCCACCCTAATGTACATACAAACGAGTGCATACGTACATATAGTGGGAATATAGGTACATTATTTTCCCCATTACGTATGTACATGATTAACATTAGGTATTAACAAGATACCTAGTATGTACATGATTAGCCACCTAAATTTGACACTCTCCTTATTTCTCTTAATTTTCATCGAACCAAAAAATTCTAAAAATAGTACAAGGTTTTATGAACATTTAGAAAGTATCAAAAAACATTCTTCAATTTGTTAAGGATTTTTTGTAAGTATATACAGGGTGTTTAAAAGAGACGCGGCAATATTTAAGCAGGTGATTGCCCAGGAGAGTCTTATAAAAAAAGTTTCTATGAACATAAGTCCGCAAACGCTTCGTTACCGATCTACAGGATATTGGTTTAATTTTAAAAACAGTAAAAATTATTCAGTGCTGTACATTATTTTATCAATATATTTGGTATAAGAGCCCCCCCCCCCCCCCCCCCCCCCGGACTTAATAATTTTAATATTCTAAAATCAGCACCTTAGTATTTCTACAAACAACAAACAATAATTTGAATTTCTAAATTAAAACAGCATAGGATTTAGGGGCGTACTAAAATGGTTTTTATTTTTTTACTCAAAAAACGGTGCGTCGTACAATAAAATCTGAAGAAAGAGTTTTTCTTCATATTTCAACAAGGAATTGAAAAATAATACGATACGAGCGCCACTGGTAAGACTAAAAAATCATTTTGTATTGCAAAGTATGCGTCTCCTATAGCTATCGACATGCCTAAAATTTCATTATAATATCTCAAACGGTTTGGGAGAAATCTGAACTTGAACTTTAATTTTAAAAACAGTAAAAATTATTTTTACTGTTTTTAAAATTAAAGTTTAACATCTTGTAGACCGGTAACGAAGCGTTTGCGGACCTATGTTTATAGGAACTTTTTTTTATAGAATAGCCTGGGCAATCACCCTCTTAAATATTGCCGCGTCTTTTTTAAACACCCTGTATAGAACTGCCTTTATTTTTTTTTTGTTTAACTTGAAAATATTAAAAAATCATACCTATTCGGTTTAAAAAAATTTTTTTTCGCCCATTACAATTTCAGAATCTAAAATTGACCTGTCTCGGGATCTTTTTTAATATACACACTAACATATACATAATTTATTCCATTTGGCTACTCCACTCTGTATCTACTACGCATATCGTTCGCACTATAAACCGAGGCGGCTCGTGGGCGAACTTGAAGGGAGTAAAAAACTCGGGAACGTGCAATTTTTATCGTAATAGAATAATTCTTACATACACATAAAAGTACTTGCATTAATTTATGTTCATGCCATATTATAAAAAAGTACTTACATGAGGTGTACATTTTAAGCTTCCTACATATTCACGTATATTTAGGTGCACTGTATTGTCCGTCTTAAATTAATTTCGGGTTTTGGTTCATCTGCGTATGGATTATTTACTCGCGATTTAATTGAATTGAAATTTAGTTTTAAATAGGCACCGCACAGCAGTTTTCAAGCTAATTTACGGCGTGCACACGACACGACCTACCCCAACGACGCGATTGCATTGTGAAAAAAAAAACTGTAATTAAAATATGTATGAGAACAGTAGGCCGCAATAAAATTCCATTCCGTCGATGCCGACGAATTCGGCATACGCCCCGCCCACCCGGACGTTTTTCCGAGAATTTGTTTGTCGGTAGTCGTGACGACGAGACAGGAATGCGGCGATGACATAATGTGGGCCAAACAGTACAACAATAGGAATAATAAATAAAATAAGGAAATATTAATTAGGACGTATACACATGTACCCTATATACGAATGCATGTATGTAGGTACATACGTTAAAATTACGTAATAAATTTTAATTATACCTATAAAATAAAATAGCCACCTACACCTATGTACTTACATAAGTATGTACATATACAGGGTGGCTTTAGAGCATTACTGGTACCCATATTCTGTATTTTTCTTAAATTCATTTAAAAAGAAACCTCGGTTATGACAATAAAAACGACAAACTAAACCTTTAAAATAAAAAATACCTTGTTTTTTATCGACATAATTATTACATTCAAAAAAATAAACGTATCAGATTTTTCCTTTCTATATTGTGTGCCGCCAGACGTTTATTATATTATTCTACTAATGTTCTTTGTGCCCTCTCTAATTATAACGCGTTTAATGAGACAAAAAACCATTTCCTCATTGATTAATCTTTTTTGTGTAATAACGAAACGAACAAAATGCCAAAATAAATACGACTGCTATAAAAAAAACCTTATAGCATAAAATTGATTACGAACGTTTAGCAAAAGGATATACCCATCAAATCCTTCATTATTTATAATTAAGGATAATAGTATTACTGATGAGAATTTTAATTGATTGATACGGCAAGTAAATCCACATTCTCTAATACATTATGTCGGAGTTTGGCGTAGCGGCCTCTCATTTTTAATAAGAATAAGTGTTTTTACCTCTTACTCGACTTAATTTTGCAAGTATTATTTTAATTGCATTACATTTACATTTGATGCATTATATATGTAGGTACTTTTATATTATGTGCTATGCTGTGATAATCGGTGTCAAGTATGAACGGACATAACCCAGATGAATTTTTTATTTTTTAATAAGACTGAACAGTTACCGAGTCGTAAAAGTACTTGAATGCAATACCTACACTATATATTTTTTAATTATTCGTTTATGGAATAAAATTAAATTGACATTTCGTTACATACATAAATATACATACCTTTATGTGAAGTTATTACATCAACGAATAGGGTCAATCACCCGGGGTATGCAACCATACATATACCTACCTATGTGGTCCCAGTTGCATCACTGCATTACCGTCATCGTCATTGCATAATAGATGATTAAAAAAAATTTAAGAGCCCTTTCATTTCTTCTAGAGTAACCAAAATTGGGAAATGCATCTTTTTGTTTAACGAGCGTAATTTCTGTGGGACGGACGAAGCAAGATCCCATAAAATTACAGAAGTTAAACGAAATGGTGCATTTCCTAATGTGTTTCCTACAAGAATTTTTCTAATTTTGACAAAAACGTGTGTCCCTAACGAATGACTTTGTTTTAACGGATTATATGGAATAATTCAATAGACAGCTGGCTCGTGTGGGTTCGCCAGCATTGTCAGTTTGAAGTTTCATGTGTACAAAAAACGTAGCTAAAAATTGTACATACATATAACGTGCTATCAAAAAAAAAAACGTCTAATTTAAAAAAAATTCTATTTGTAGGAATTCAGTTTATGACCTTATTTAATTGTCGAGGCTTTTACATTATCTGACAGCCAGAATTTATTTTACATTTGCGACAGCCACTTGTCACAAGTTTGACAACGACAAAGTTTCGCTTCGAGCTTCGACGTGACCGCTATTTCCATCTCTCTCGTTCGTAGCCAGGTTTGATTCGAAGGCTTTTTTTTTGGATGGCTCTTAATCATGAATTTCTTAATATGAATTCTTTCATAAGTAGTTACAAGATGTAACACATTTCGTAACTAGTTACTAAGGGTAATGCGTTTCAAAACTGCTGTCAGTTTTTCTGTCTCTTCTGTCATGACAGCGAGCTTCGACCGCCTCAGAATTAAATAATGTGTCAAAGTTCAATAACTAAAAATTAGCAGAAAACCAAAAAAAAAAAAATAAAATGAAATAAAACACTCAAAAACATTCTCCAAGAAAAAATACATATATGTACATGCCAATTTTCAGACTAAAGAAATTGATTTCTGAATTTCTCTTTATAATTTCAGTCGCAAAATTAATTTCTGTACACACCCTGTTTGACAGGTACGAGCAGTTTGTATGGAAAAATAAAATTGTTGTTTTTACTATTTTCCTTGTAATTTCTTCGTGTTTTCTCACCTTTTGAACCGTTCCTTGGACTTGTACAAATATTTCAAAGCCAAAATTAGCCAAATCGGTCCAGCCGTTCTCGAGTTTTAGTGGGACTAACAAACGTCAATTCATTTTTATATATAACTATAGATATAGCTTTACCTCTAGCTACATTTAAAAAGGAATGAACATTCAAACTCTTGAATATAACCTCATTCTCGTTAGTATCTATATAAATATGTAAATGTCTAATATACCATAAGTACATATGAATGTATACATTCTTCACTTTATTTCAATAATACTCTTATTTCGTTCAGTGCATTTCCTAGATTTAAACTGAATTTTGTCACGTAATTCTGTTATTTCCTTTAATTTACACAATTAAATTTTTACTACTATTATTAAATGTGCCCCCTTAAATGGCAAAATTAGGAAAATGCTTTGTGTCCTGCCGTGATCGTCATATTTAGTTATTTTTTTTTTTTTTATAATAAAAACCAGAACCTGGCAGTCTTCTACGAGAAATAATTCAAGTATTGTGTTTTATTTGTCCACGGCATACTTTTAAAACTTTTTTTATCTAGTGATAAGTGCTTTAATGTTTAAATGAAGTAATCGACAAAGGGGTATTTTTAATACGTTTCCTAAAATTCCAGCACCAGATTCTGCCAAAATTTCCGTCGTGTGAACTAAGTATTTATATAAAATAATTTAGTGTACCCGATTAGAAACTGTGTAGAACAACCCTGGCATTTTTTTTTTTTTTTACTCAATTATCCAACCTGAGCAACCTTCTCGTCACAAAATGGCGGACACTAAAACATCTCTTGAAGGGGACAGCACATTTGATGTCGCAATCCGAAATCCAGGTCGAAAGCTAAGAAACCACTTCAGGGATTCTTCTTCTTAGCAGGAAAAAACGATTACCACAAACCAATTCTCCTTATATTTTCCTACTTCATCTCTTAAAATATTGCAATAAATAATAAAAAGCCGTAAGTTCTATTTGTTCTTTATTATTAATGCTCTCGGTAAACAGTAACATCACAATAACTATATCTATATCACATCGGGATTAAGTTAAACGGCTCGAAAACGGAGCCATCCTAAGAAAGCATACGCGAGTACGTTGTATTTATCGGTGATCGTGTCGATCACAAGTACTACTCACTTGAAGTACAGGATGTCCCTAAAACAACGTGCACCTATCTAATTATTCTAACGTAAAGAGTGAGGGAACAATTAACGATTTACTGAATCGGAGATGCCGGACAAAAATAATCTTGTATGCGCGATATTAAATTTTTCCTGTGATATAATTAATTTTTTTTTACGCACCCTGTATTGTTCAATAATACCCTTACTACTACATACATAACCCTAGTCATGGAATAAGTAAATACTGTTTTAAACGAGAATCAAAAGGAAAACAGAGAGAATTATCGACTCATTAAGTAGATCGTGGTTTTTTTCGCTCGCGCTGACACTGCCTTCTCCTGAGGGAGCTCTAGGGAGCTCCTTCCTTAGAGATCCGTCTGAAGAGGCTGACAGCACGAAAATATTCTACGTTACGTTCAATTATATAGAATTCTATTGAAGAAATTAACTAGTTCAAGTGTTGCTATTCATAACTATAGGCGTTAAGTGAAGACACTCAAAAATGTATGAATTCAGAACAGATTTTTTTTTAGGTGATTTTTTTCCAAGAACGGATTTCTTAATGTTAGTCCTGATAATGAAAACTCCATAAAATATAACGTAACAATAATAGTACTTAAAAAAACTTTCGTTTTGCCGATCTTAAGGATTGTAAAGGAATGATTTAGTACATTGCAAAATTTAATAATATCCGTAAGCGTTTGTAATAAAATAAAATACAAAAATAGTTTTCCTAGACAATATACACATACTTCATATCCTAATATACTTTAAAAACGAATAGGGTAAAGTGGGGCAAGTGCGACCCCTTTTTCGTATAGTTGACTTTTAGTTCATAACTGCGCGGAATGTCATTCACATGATCCGATTCTTTTTGGGCTGTATGAACTACTTGGTTCTTAAGCTTAATTTATTGAAAGAAAGAAAATCTTTCGTGCTTCAGGGTAAGGAGGCACATTGTCCATGCCTTACAGGGCACGTGAAACTCACTTGCCCCAGGGCTTGGGGCAAGTGCGTTATCTGTGTTTATTTCTATATTTTATCCTTCATGTAAACTATGGGGCAAGTGCCTTGAATAAACGCGATTTTCTACTCGCGAGGGTAAATTTCTTTTATAATATTTCTTCATTGGTGCCAACATAACATTGTGCGGTTTGCATCGAATATTGGTGGGAGTTTGAAAATCATTTTCAAACAAGTTAATAGTTTTTAGAGACTTCATCAAGCAAACGCACTTGCCCCACTTCACCCTCTAAAGAAGTGAAACACAAGTGCGTGTAAGAGAGTAAAATATAAAAATCCAATTCCACGTCGACATAAAATAAATTACCTAACCGTGTACCTTAGCCTAACGCGTAAGTACGTGCGCAAGCCCGACACAAACCTAACCTAAGATTATTAAGCCGCGCGGGCGACCTTATGAGGCCTCCGGGTGCTGCTGCCTCTCCCGCAGGTTCAGCGCCAACTTGTACCCGAGCTCCGGCCGCCTGTCGTTCCCCTCCACCATGTTCCTCACGCGGCTCGAGTCCATCACGACGCCGTGGTTCTTGATCACGGCGCTCTTGGTCTGCTCGATGTCGTGCAGGTCCACGCCCCGGCAGCAGTCGTCCAGCAGGATGGTGCGGAAGCCGCTGGAGATGGCGTCCACCGCCGTCGCGCCTGCGGCAAAAACGGAACCGCATGCCATCGTATGTTATACAGGGCGAAATTTTTCGATGTCAAGAAACTCGCGCTGTGTGCGAGTACTAGACAGTATCAAAAAAATCGACTCTTTTTTAAATAACTGAAAATATTGTTCAGGATGTTGAAAAAAGAGCCTGTGAAAATTCAGCTCTTAATTTTAATATTAAGAGGTGACTCTCATCGCGATTTTCCATTTCCCATTTAATTAACATGGGAAACATTTTTTTCCGAGCTTTGGAATTTTGTAACTTCAACCGATTATCACACTGATAAGACGAAGACATATTCTTGTAGGGAATTGAACGCATTTCAAAAAAACGTCTCTTATCTTTATTGATAAATCTAGTCTTTAAAAAGTTATTTAAGGTTAAAGTTGGACTAGAAAACTTGATATTTCTTATCTATAATTTTCTTTTCTACATTAATTACATCTAAATATAAGTTAAAATCATAATTATAAATAGTTTTTGCTTAAAAATATTTTTTTAAACTATTTAATTATTGAAATACAATCTCACCAAAATTGATAGCTCATAATATTCTGTATGGATACAAAAACGTCTAAATCAAGGATTTTTGAACAAAACTACCGATCAAATGGACTGAAGACTGAGATACTCTCAGAATTTCAAAGAGGCTCTGAAAAAGATAATTTAAGGCAAAAATTTTGCGATTAGTTTGATAGCCTCGCCAAAAAAGTGAAAATACCTCAAAAATTCTGGGAAGTCCAACTTTAACCTTAAATAACTTTTGAGAGACTAGATTTATTAAAAAAATTATAAGAGACGTTTTTTGTAGTGCGTTCAATTCCCTACAAGAATGTGTCTTCGTCTTATCAGTCTGATAATCGGTTGAAGAGTTACAAAAATTCCAAAGCTTGAAAAAAATGTTTCCCATGTTAATTAAATGGGAAATGGAAAATCGCGATGAGTCACCTCTTAATATTAAAATTAAGAGCCAATATTTTCACAGGCTCATTTTTTCGACATCCTGAACAATATTTTCAGAGTAATTTTTGAAAAAACAATAGACGATTTTTTTGATACAGTCTAGTGGGTATGCATGAAAATTTGACTGGAATTTCGTGGACAAACCCACTGTCTTGCCGCGCTTGTATCTATGAAATATTCGAAAATATTCTCTAATAAACCCTCAGGATGTGCTGTTTACATGCCTAAAAGGAAGCGGGGGAGTGTGGGTCGTTATATAAATACTCAAAGGAAATCGAGCGTACGAAACGAGGGGGCAAAATGGGGGGGGGGATTACTTCATGAAATAGGACATGGCAAAAATACTCACCCACGCACACGTCGTAGGCAACCCCGCACACGTAGACGTCGGTGATGTTTCTCATCTTGAGCTGAGCCTCTAATTTAGTGTCAGTCAGCTTGGAGTTGTCCCAAAACGCGGAATACGAATCCACCTCCGGATTGGTTCCTTTGTAGATCTTGACGGCGCTCTCCACCACCTGGCGCGCACACAGAACGGTTTACTTTTATTTACGTCTCACACACTCCTCCTTGCGCCCAAGAAAAATGTTCCTCTTATATAAAAGGCGTAAACGAAATAAAAATTATTGTTGTATATAGGGTGTTTAATATTAGGTTGATTTGGCACAAGAAGAATGTCATAAAATAAGCGAACAAACTAAATTTCAATGGTTGCCCCTTTTTGCACACTTTTTTTAGGTGCTACGAAAAATTTTAACACATTTATTGTAATGTAGGATTAGTGACCTGTTTCCTTGCAACTGTAGTTAACGAGTGGGATGAGGTCAAATGTTTCCAAAAAAAATTAATTTTCACTCAGTCGACGTTTCGCAAAATTTATTTGCATCCTCAGGACTAATTGAATTAGAGCTTTTTGTTGTCGTTTGTAAAAATAAATATGAATGAAACATTGATAATCTCTATAATAGACAACAAAAAGCTAATTCAATTAATCCTGATGATGCAAATAAATTTTTCAAAATGTCGACTAAGTGAAAATAATATAATTTTTTTTATTTGACCTCATCCCACTAGTTAATTACATTTAACACATTTAGTCCTAAGGAAGGGCAGGAATGTGCAAGGGATTGCACAAGAAGAGCTTATGAAACACATCTTTCTGTTTACGTTTTTTATGTGACTTCTTTGTTAATGTACTTTTTTAAAATAAGAAAGCTGAAGAATCAGAGATAAAATAGTACCGAATCGATTTAAAAACGGAGCGGGGAGATCGAGAATATTTTAAAGTAAATTCGTACATCGAGTTGAACGCTATCCACAGAAGAGGGTATTACTAAACGATAAGTGTATAAAAGTAAGCTGCTTCCAGTCACGGAAAGAGAATTAGCCTTAAAAGGCCAATTTGCCACGCGCTCGAACCGATCCACATCCGAGAAGTTAGTGGAATACCCAAACTGAAATTGAAAACACGTCATTAACCCAGTGAGAACTTTGAACAACCGCCCCCCAACCCAATTCGCGCTGCTTACGTTCGATCGCTGTACACGCGACGCGACGCACGCGACGCTCGCAATTTCCCAGCTCCGAAGTAATTTAACTTCCGAAAGTCGTTTCGCGGAGAGGCGCGACTGGGGGGACGGAGAGGTGCGAGGAAGGCGCCCTACCTTGAGGTCCTTGTAGAGCTCGCTGCCCCACGTGTTCTGGACGCAGTGCCGCGGCCACAGCCGCTGCGTCATCGGCGGCTCGCCCTCGAAGACGACGGTGTCGTAGAGCTGCGCCTCGTCGGTCGCCAGCGGGCTGGAGGCGTGCAACTTGCGCAGCCCGATGTTGTCCAGGAAGGAGATGTGGTCGCTCGGGTGCCAGTCCAGCGAGTAGAAGACGGCGTCGAACTCGATGCGCTCCAGCAGGCCGTTGATCGGCTGGATGATGTCCTCGCCGTTCTGCTTCGCCGGGCAGTTCCGGATGTCCAGCGTGCCGCATATGAAGTCGTTCTGGACGTCGATCACCAGTAGGGCGGAGATGGGGCGCACGATCTGCGGGCGACAATTGTTGTTTAATGGGTAGCGACTTTTACTAAAAAGTCTTCGACAGCGCTCAGAAAAAATTCTTTAAAAACACAAAATTAATTTCATCTTAGATACCTACGGGCAGAACTCACTGTGTACATTCCTGATGTTATTTCGTTGGATAATTGTTTTTACGATTGTGACGACTAACTGCACACGTGTAGCTAAATACACGGATGGTGTTTACAGACTTCACGATGTTAAAAAATATGACAGCACGTCATATTTTGGTAAAACGCGGCTGTTATAAAACACGTGTTCTGTCTATGTACCATTGACGTGTCGGGCTATGGCCTGGTCTTCCTTCCTGTACCACTTTTCAAAGTGGTATTTAGGTCGTCCTATCAGTTGGAACGTCGATCCGGCCATTAGCGACACGAAAACGAAATTTTAATAGGCGCCCCTTTAGCGGAATGTCGGCGAATTAATTGTGTTCTATAGGCCGAATTTCGTATTATTGATTGATATCAAGAGTAAAATCTGCTTTCGTGCAAACATAAACAAGCGGCTTACGGGGAAATTTCAAAGATCATTTCTTCGTGATTTCGGCCGTATTTACCCACTCGCTTTGTTCCTGAGAGACCCGGTAATTTTGTTTGTTCCCGAAATAAGCCGCTTCGCGTAAATGTTGTTGTCGAGGCCGTGTATAGAAATCGATGAATTATTTGAACACCGAAAAATCCGAAAGGCCCCGAGAGCGATTTGTAGCGCTGCTTATTAGTTTCGTTTCGGTAGGTAAAGGGCGAAAATAACGCCGACGACGGCCGATTAGGGAACGCGACCCAAACGATCCCTAAAGAAGGAGCAATAAGCGCTCGACAGTAACGGATAGATTCACGCAGCGTTGTACATATCTTTATTATAATTAGTGTACGCGTCAGACACCCCTTTCGACTGAGAATTACGATCACTTCGTCGACGTGTTCCCTCCATGTAACTACATAATGGGCGGAGTGGCAAACATGTCAGTTCTACATCGCACTTAGTCGCCTTCGAGGGTTCGTTCTTAAATAGCTTACGCTTCTACGAGTTAAGACCACAAGAGAGAAAGGTTAACGGGAAAAAAGTTGTACCTATTTTACTCATGGTTAGACGTTTCTATAACATATTCTTTTTACAGTAATATTCTTACAAAATCGTCACTGATTTTTTTTTACAAATCTCAGTCAAAAAACAAATTTCAATCAAATTATGCACCACTGACATCCTCACAGCGTGCAGACCTCAAGAAAAACTTATTGAACAAAATCAATCAATGTTAACATTTGTTTTTTACATTCTCAAATATGTTTGTATGTACATCGAAAAAACGATTTCATACTAAACGAGGCCTAAAACTGCTAAAACGCCACCGTCAAAGAATACCAATTCATATGTATATTTTGACGTGTCTGAGCGATTTTTTCCGAAAAAAAATTCGTAACGATTTTATCCATTACTTTAAGTTCCCGCGCTGCATTTTATTATTCGAACAACCACCAGGTTTACGACTCACCGTTTTTATCCAATTGTTCCAGCAATACGTGAACTCTTCCTTGTCTATTTGGCCGTCGTTGTCGGCGTCGAAGATCTGGAACATGTCCAGCAGATGGCTCTCCTTCGTCTCATAAGTTTGTCCCTTGTTATTCCTGAACAGGGCCTGGCAGAGGATTCGAAACTCGTCTATATCTAGTTTTCCATCACTGTCACAATAGAGAGCAGTTCCAATTACAATTTTATAGGGTAATTTTTTGACATGAATAATTTATTATCATAAAAAATCCTTCGTAATGACATTTACATTTCATTTATTATGTATGACTATCGTCCTCTTTGGCTGCAACCCCTGCAGGGGTTCGCATCCCCGCATAGATAGGGCACCGAAAATGCAGCGGACCGGATCAATATAGACGCGGAATGTGCTGCACAATTTTCGGTGCCCATCACACTTGCTACGATTGGTTAATCGAATTTCGTCGTTCGCCAAAAGGTTAAGGGGTTAAGAACGGCCGGGGCGTTGCATAATGAAATCGCGTGACGGCTATTTATTACCAGGAAATGACGCGTCGGGTGGGTGCGTTTCCGTTTTCGAATTGCGCGCAAAACGACGTATGTATTAAATCGGAATCCACCCCGCGGACAGAACGAAACAACATTGACAACGTTCAATGAACCCGTTTTATATTACCTATAATATACATATCGTTAGTCTAATTCGCAAATCACATAAGTCGCATTTAGTCAATTTTACAGGAGACACAAAAAACTGTATATTTACATATTTTTGATGCCAAAGGGGATATAAAATGAAAAAGACTTAAATTACAAACATACTTAATTATGAGAAAAGGTTTTTGCCAAAAAATTTTAATTGCCTCTTAATAAGTGGACTTGTTTGTTTTGTCCTTTAGGTGCAAAATTTACGTGTGGACTTATGTGAGTTGCTCCCTTATACAAGTAAAGAGGATTTTTTAATAAAATATTGTAGGCAAAATAAAACAATCGACATTAAGACAATGTTTATTCTGACAACAAACGCGATAAAAAAGGTATAAAAGGGAAAAATATAAACATGTTTGGAATTATTTGGGTTGAACAACTAGATTGTCATAAAATGTGTAGTCTGACTCCATAGTAGCTTTAAGCGTCATAAATGAGCATATTGTCTTTTTATTCAAAGGTGCCTTATAAAGAGCAGGCAGAGCTTCAAATTTTGTAACCTTTGCATTCTTGTTATACCTACATGTTCCCTTCCATCACGTTCTTACTTTAAAATAAATTTTTCCACGTATTATACCTAAGGCTTTGATGTCTAACAGTAGGCTCTCACTTTACCCCAGGTCTAATCGAACTGACAAAATTTACAGTATCAAATTTCTTAAAAAAGGCGTGTTCAAGTACGAGACCCTAACATTTTGTTCTAAACGAGCTCGACACACCTGAACAAATCGGAGTTTATTTTCTACCTTTAATTCTCTTTCTTTGCAACTATACTCTTTGTCCGGCAAAAGAACTTCTAATTTGTAATTTTTTGTCCATTGCCAAATTTAATAGCCGTCGCAAGGGTGGGTTCTGTTTTGGCAAGTGCAACCATCACTATAAAAAAAATGTAGTGAGGTGGCCGCATTACGTATTGAGCTAACTGTTTTTGAATGAAGGAACATAAAATAGAAGCAAAATATTCGGTTTAATCAGCTTCGGCTTCATGCCAGAGAAAACAATATCCTTTTGGTTCTTAAATCAAATATTGTGAAATATGCAAGCACTTATTTTGAAATACAGCAATGCATTGATTGAGGACAAAAGTAACCTTTGCATATCCATTGTAAAAACTTTATTGTTGTCATTACTAGTTTGTCCTTTTCTTTTCCTTCATTTTTCTTTCTAAGAAGACGCCGCTGTTCACATTTCAGCTCTATACAAATAATACATTTCTTTGTGTAAAAAGGCCAGATTTAAATCTTCAAACATGTGGGAAAACATGGTAATAGAGAGGGTCCTTCTTTAAATTTTGGGACATTCGGTTTTATATAAAGTATATAACGTTTTGACTCCTCAAGGTATAATTTTGTGGACGACTTCCACAATAAGGG
This sequence comes from Aromia moschata, assembly GCA_029963805.1. Classification (NCBI taxonomy): domain Eukaryota; kingdom Metazoa; phylum Arthropoda; class Insecta; order Coleoptera; family Cerambycidae; genus Aromia; species Aromia moschata. The sequence goes on along the minus strand of JAPWTK010000805.1, from coordinate 40,147 downwards.
CATTTTGGGAGACCCTCAAAAAACTCTTTTAAAATTGTTTTCTTCTATGTGATTTCAAATGTTTTGCATAAGTCTTCTATTTTGTTTAGAATAAGCATCATTATCCTTTGCGGATTTTAACCAATTATTGGTCAGCTTTTTGCCAAAGTATTTGCAAAATTGTTTTGCAAACTCTAGCGGCTTTCAACAAAAATAAGAATATGTTAAATTTCTTGAGATCATGTTTTTTTAACCTTTAGTATAAGCTTGTTACAAAGCAACTTTTTTTTTCTTTCAGATAATTTCCAAAACGAATCAAATAGGCTTCTGTCTTATCTTCAAAATACGATTTGAACTCAACTTTTTCGATAATTTCAACTCGGTCCAAAATCTTCTTTGGTTTTGAGAACTATAATCCAGTGTTTTTTTTTTCAAAGACTTGCTTGCTTTTTTTTTTATTGTTTTTCCCAACGTCAAATTAACGGCCTCGCCCGACTAGTTTTTTTTTCAAAATATTAGCAAAATCCGGGCATTTTCAAGACTGTTGTTTCGTCGCATCTTTCCCTTTTTACTTTATTATATTTTGTTCTAGAGTAAATCCTTGTAAGGGAACTTCGGGAATTTGTATTAATGTACTCAATTTGCACATTAGGGGCAGGTTTATGAATTTAAACTAGTGGTAGTGGATTTTGCAGAATTACCCTAAGGTTTGCTGCTTCTTCAGTTTAACAACATTACTAGGAAGACAATCCCCCTGGTGTCTAAATTTAAAGAGATATCATACACACTAACTTGGAATGATGGTGTATAAACATCCGGTTGTAGATCAAAGAAAAAACACGTGTATTATGGGGGTTGGAGAGCATTCATTAAACCTTGTGGCTGATGTGGACTTCTGAAAGCAACCTTTGTGCGGTAAAAGTAGACATTCATTTAACGAGTTGACTCTTGGTTAGCTGATAGACGGGTTTTATTGGGATGTAATTTTTCTTTAAGCGTTGTTTGAAATTGTAAGATTTAAACTTGGGTAATTTTGATTCGACAATGGGCGTATTGACGTTATATGTTGCAGAATATGATCGCTTGGTTAAAGGTACATAGAAGCATTATTGTATTTAGGCAATCCATCGGAAAACGTGGTTTGTTTTTTTCCTCGGCGATTATTTTCCGGACTAAACGCATCAAAAAGGAAGACATACATAATAAATAGCCTGTCTTTCTTAACATTAATTTTTCACAACTTATTTGGAAATGGCAGGGCATATTTAGGTTATAAACATAATTTATTACATATTAATATAAATCAGAGTAATACATAAATCTACTAATAAAAACAAGGAACACAGTACAGAAAAACACATAACTCCTCATTGGGTAAATATAATTAATAGGAAAAAACACAACTCCAGACACCCAAAATCGTATTAAATAATTAAACGCATTGTTCGTAATAAAAATAGAAATATGGAATAAGACTTATTTATCCGTCAAAACCTTTTCGTTATTTAGCTAAAACTACAATCTTACAGTTTTACAGTATTACTGTTTCTTTAGGACAAGGAGAACGGCCAAACGGCTTATTAATTTAGTCTGTTATTGTACTAAAACAGACTTGTTGCGGGGATTCCGGGCGCTAACCCAAAATGGAAAAAATGCTGGTTTGACTAAGTAGTATATATGTACAATGTACATACATACGTCTGATTAAAACCGTCATTCGGTTTTAATTTATACACTTTTATTCATAATTCTCCTCTACAGTGCACAACGAAAGGAACAAATTCGACATTGCTTTTTACGAAAGATTTCGTATCACTTTGTCTGAAAAAAATCAACCAAAAGAACACCGTTATGAAAACAACTGATTTTTTATCAGATGCATGTCTAAAGATACCACCTACATGTTAGGTCTCGTGGTAACTATTACATTAAATACGTATAATTAAGGTACACATATTTTTATACAGGTATATCCTTCAAGTCAGTATTTCACACTTCTAAAGACACATTCTTAGAATCCTTACAAGAACCGGTAAGTATTTTCCCAAGTTACGCTTTTAAAAGACCTCATTTATCTCGTCTGTATTGTTTATTGACCTCCACATGTACATACATACATATACATATGTACGTATTTTTAATGAATTCTGTTTTTGTGCAATATTCCTTCGTAGCTGTACCAAGGCGGTCTATAGTACCGGCTAGCACCGACGTTCCGTCCATTAGATCGAACATAATAATTGCGTTCGCCGGGTTCCTATCGACGGGTGCGGGTCATACCACGAGTGGGATGAGGGGGAGGAAAAAAAGAAAAAAAAAGTTCCGAACGGCCCCGCGCACCCCGTCTATTTCTAGTGGCGGATCGATCGGGCGGTGCGTGTCGAAACGGACGTGAAAAGGCGCGAAGGTGGCTGTTCTCCCTGGTGGCCGAACACGAAGGCGAAACGTCCATAGCCCGATTTTCTCGAGCTACTTACTCGACGTGTTCCTCAAGGTCTTCGCGGGAAAACGTCGTTTTTATAGGCCGCGAATAAAACGTCTAAAAAAAGAACGCCGTCTAGGGATTTACTTACGTTTACAAGCGCTAAATATACATGTATATATACATATATACATACCTGTATTATGTTTTTGTAACCAATCACTTTACTGCCGCTAATATTTAAGGTAAATATTCCTATTTTTTTTAGCTCCCTACCCTTCCACGAGATACACAACCCGGTAATGTTACGGAAAAAAAACTACGTGATTTCTAAATTTACAAATCCTTACTGGATTTTGCGGTAATATTCATTTTATTCGCTTCCATAATTAAAAAAGAAAAGCTGTCGGAAAGCTTTACAAATCTGAACTTATTTTATACATATGTTTCATGTTCAAATATTTACTACGTACATATATGTATGTATGTCATTATTTTTGCAAAGAGGGGCCTTTGAACGGGGAATCACCAGTGGTTAGAATTTATTTAATTGATTAGAACCTGAGGGTCTGTTTCAGTTTGCCGCAACCCTTATGCATCCATAAAATGTGTGGCTATAAGAATTTTGCTGCTATGGAATTTTCCCACAGCTGCTGCGGGAGATTTCGTTGTCCGGGGCAAAGTGTGGCACGCCACTGCTCTGCCTCCGTGTCCGTATCGCTCGATTACACGCTACTCGAATTTAGATAACTCAAAAACGAGTAAACATACTTGTAATTTACATAAATTTCAGGGTTTTCCATTATTTTTTAATGTTAGCCGCCAATCGATGCGGTAAGTAATGCCATAATAAGTGTTTACGTTGTACACAAATCTAATATGTATGTACGTAACATAGGAAATACATGGATCGACAGTGTTATCTGTGATTTTTGCAAGTGCGATAAGATATATGATAAATTACATGAAGAAATAAATCGAAGATTTTATTTAACTGACAAAAAAAATATCATCACGATTAAAAATATGGCACGAATAAAAAGCTCTTATATTACTAGACATTTGAAAAAAAAAATTGTCGCAAATATTTTCTGATCCGTTTCCGGCAATTTCTGGGATCTCGCACATTTTCGTATTTCATTTGATTTATTTTTGGCTATAACAGCCATCCATTTCCCCCCTAAAATAGGATTATGACCCTATAGGGATTTCATAATGAAAATGTGAGTAGGTACTTAAAATTTAATTAACCCATTGGCAGTGCATATGTGTATCTGCAAGGAAACGAGAAAATCTGAATCTGAGAGCGTCTGAATTTCCACGTAATCCGGACCGTTCGTATTCCTCGCAAATCTGCTACTGTTAAACCGCAAAATAGCGTCGTAAACACTTTCGTGTTTGGAATAAACAAACCTTCGGCGAGGTTGTCCCATGTTGGTTTCGTTGCATCGCCCGTTCTATATATAGAACGTGTAGCGTCAACAAAATATCCAGTTCTAAGTCACGGTATCGGGAAAATACGTTTGATAATAATTATCGATAACGTCCTACAACGTTTTACGGTGAAACAAGTCAACTCTACGAGTGACAGAGCGCGGACAAAAACACGTATTTACATAACGTTGCGTTGAACGAGTGTGCCGGCTGCCGGCAACACAGGCACACCGTCCGGAACCTAACCAACAAAACCGGGCGGTTATGGTGATGGTGACACGACGCTCACAAACATGACTCGACAAAGAAGTTTGTCGAGTCGTAAGTGCGAGCGGCGCGGAAACAAAAATTACAGCCAAAACAGAGCAGGACGCTTAATGAGAACGAAAAAAAAAAAAAGGATACTCACCAGTTCTTGTCGAAGGCGTTGAAGCACGCCTCCATGCTGCACGTGAAGTCGGGATCGAAGTCGTCGGCCGGATCGATGGGGCTCGTGCTAGACATGACGCGGCCGCCGAGGCGAAACTACGCGGCGAGCGTCTCGGGCGGCTCGCCTCGCCGCAGTCGATAATGGCGTTACTCACACGGCCTGTCACGGCCGCCCGCCAAAAACGGGGGGAACACCGACGCGCGGGGATCCCCCGCCGCACGGACTGGCGACCAAACGACTCCAACGAAGTCGCCTGCAAATCGAACCACCGAATCGGATTAATAATAAGGGAGGCGTTAATGGGGGTGTCGTCGGCACTGGCGTAAATAGAGGGCATCGGGGAGGACCTGCATCCCCCCTACCCCTCACAGCAAGCGAAAGATGCGTAAATCGCGTACGTTTTCAAAGTCACCCCTCCTAGAAAGTCAGTCTAGTTACGCCCCTGGGTATTCTTGGGCCTCACCCCTGCGCGATATTGTGCTTTTCCGGGAAGCGGTTCTTTTGAAGCGTTAATACACCCCGAGAAAAGATTATAAATAACCGAGGCACTAAATAAGACACCATACAAACGATTTGTTGGAACGTTTTAAGCTTCCCTTGAAAGATCTTTGAACGAAACGTTGCCTAAACGCCCAAACATCAAAATTCTTTTAGCACCTGGTTTCCCCATTCGGGCGATGGTCCGAAACCCTCCGGCCGACCATCGCCGTCGATATAGAATTAATGAAGCGTTCAGGGAATATTTTTAGACTTGACCCTCCGCCTCCTCCCCTCTGTGACTCTCTTTGACATTAAACTTTTCCGGGAAATGACTATTCTGGAGTATAAATAGGGGCTATTTCTGTCCACCGATGCCGGGGTTCGATCTCGGCGGGCAACCGTATGAGTAACATCGAAAACGGTGCCGGTCAGAATATTTTCGTTGGTAAATTTGGAACGACTCGAGCCTCCTCCCCGAAACGTGACAGGGGGGGAAATTTTAAAGGTCAAGGTTATACTCTGGATTTAAAAGGTTAAAAGCGTTTAGGTTAAAGAGAATAGGCGCGTAAGTATAAAATATAACATTTATAAGAGACATGGACTGATTATAAACACAAGATCGTGATTATGAGTGTTGAAGAGAAAAAAAAACAAAACGAAAAACATAAAGTGCGAATTTCATTTTGGTTGGCCTCCTAATATTAATAAAATGGTTTCGCTTACAGGCTCGACTCGGCTGTAGGATTTTTCGTTTGCTCCCAGGCAATTCACTGTCCCGCTCCTACCGTACTAACTGGTCAATAAGAAACGTTTGCGCCACTTCCCGATCGTCATCGTCGACACCGCGGATTTCGCGTTATTTGTTTATCTATACAGCCATTGATACGGTTCGAGGTGCGTCAGAGTCGATTACGTCACTTTGTTTGTTCGATAATGCGCTAAATCGGGTCCTCCCGACAAAAAGACCTCCCTTCTTCCCGATTTTCCCGTGGCCATTCACACGGGCATATCGATGGCTGGTTGTTTTTTCCTCGAGACCTCGTCACGCCTTCAATACTGGAAGCAATTAGCGAAAGAAACGAAGAAAGGGGGAGTATTTGTGTTGCTTGTTCTCTTTCGCTTCTTTTAATAGCGGTTTATTTTCGGAGCGCGATTCCGATTCGCCGTTGCTTGGCCCCTGTTAATACCTACCTTTCGACGATTTTAAGGAGTTTTCGTTTTTTTTTTCCTATGTATATACATGTTATAATTAATCAGACGGCAAGCCTGGATAATCAACTACAACGGTCGAACTAACCTTTATTGAAACACTCGTAAAACAATTCATAAATAAATAACAATCGATATGGAAAACACACAGACAAGATACAGCAACTTAAGGGGTAACACCGCTGTGGATTTTTCAAAAAAATTTGAACGTGGAAGGGCAGCTTTATGATCCCGGGATCGCAGATCAACGGTAAAAAAATTTAAACGGTCGAACTTCTCATTTTTTCATGACGACAACTCATTTTAAAACGTTTTTCTGGAAACACATTTTTCAAAACGGCACAATTTTCAATAATTTCGCTTGAAATTTTAACCATATCTTTAAAACAACATTTTGAAGTGAAACACGTACGGATTTTTCGATGTTAATTTAAACAATTTTTATAAACGAATAATCACTACCTATACTCATGTGGATTAAGAGGATTTTTTCTTTTTGATTCGAATCAACACTTGCACCAGGTCTGCTGCGTGCCGCGAAGCGCCTCGACGACAACGTGTCTGCGGAGAATAACTTTAGCGCCGCCATTTTGCAATAGTTACGGACGACAAAAAAATCTTTTGTACCTCAATATATGACCAATAACACCCTTCGAGCGTGTTTTTTTTAGTCTGTCACAGTAGTGTTACCCCTTAAAATGTAGATAACTAAAAGCTAAACGCAGTTAAATTACAAAATATCTAATCCTAAAACGAGGTACTTGTCGGGTTGGGGAAACAGGCGCGGAAAATTGCAAAACATTCCGCACAAAGAAGTTACGAAACGGCATTAACAGACAGACGGCGCGGCGCCGCCTCGGCGAAAAACGCGACAAAAATAATTCTAAATTGCTTCCCCGTAGACCGTGCGCTAATCCTAATTATGAGCGCGCGACACGGGAAATGCAACCGGAAACTGGAGAGGGGAATCGCGTCGGTTATGCTAATGAATGGCGGCGTCTCCGTCTTGCGCCCCGTGCGGCCGTGTGCCCCTTTTCATCCATCGCGGTGCAATTCCAAAAGAGAGCGTAACAGGAAAAGCGGGGCTCTTTGTCCGTCGGAGATTTTCCTTGCCAAGAAAATGAACGGATGAAATGTCTGGAAAGTCGCGGCGTTTTCAACGACGCGCGTGGCTTTAATTTACAGGTTGAATTAAGAACGTTTCTAAATTCCTCGCTGCATTTACTACAGGGTATCGGGCGGTAGTGACAAATTACTATTAAACTCTCCAACTTAGTCTTTTCGATACCGAGGCTCCCGTGTCGCACAACATGGATTTTTTAAACTCTTTACTCCAGCCGTTCGACAAATTACAGACAAAACATTCCAAAAATAAAAATATTTACTGTATTACCGGCGTACCAAATCGCCGGAAGAACGACAACTTTCGAATCAGACCATTTCGACAGAACGAAAAATCTTCTACCACCCAGTTTATTCAAAATCCCCAACGTCCGCGCGTGGAAACCGTCACGCCGTCAGGTCGATTTTCCTGCAGAAGGGCGGCACGTCCCTGAGGACGGCGCCGCCGAACACCCTCACCGGCGTCTTCGTCCAGTTGATGAGGACGCCGCTTCCGGCGAGCGGGGCCCCCTTCTTGACGGCGCAGTCGAAGCTCAGCGCGACCAGCAGCGAGCCAAGCGACCTCTGCTGGTGGCTGCTCGCGTCGCCCGTCAGGATCCTCTTCGGGCCGGGGGCGTAGAAGGGCGCGCGCCGCAAGAGCGCCACGTAGTCCTTCGCCCTGCGGCGCAGGCCGCCAAGGTACAGGACGTTGATGTTCCGGAAATCGTCGCCCTTATCGAGCACGATGAGGCGCTTCCCGTTCAGATGGCTTGTGGGGACGTGGCGGCCGCGCGAAGGACCCGGGGGCTGTTTCCGCGACGTGGACGCCAGCACGAAGTTGAAGCCGAACACGTCGCCCTCGATGCCGTCGTCCAGGCCCTTGTCGAAGTCGGTGTACTCTTGGCCGACGACGATGTCGCCGCCTCCCTCGATCGGCACGCCCCTCAACTGAAATGGAACGAGGCTAGAAAAATATACGCTACGCAAAGGATTACAGAAATGCTACCCGTTTTTTTATACGTTATATCTGTTCACTTATTGATGAGCTCATCAATGTAACCTCTATCTGAAGACTGCCAACAAAAAAAAACTGTTGGCAATTGACAAGCATATGTGAAATCAGACTAGTATTATTTGAAATATTGTTTCGCAAGTAGTTATAGAAAAGGAACTACAAAAATTAATTAAACCCAATACATAATGTAACAAATTGATGATGATTTCTCAATATCTGAGGACTCTCTGGAAATGTTAAAGAACGTTTCCATAGTAGATACCCATTAAGAGGATATACACGTGTGGACGGGCTTGGCTTACGATGATGCGGCTGGTCATTTTAGTTAATTCATCGTTGAATATATCACGGTAGCGTAACGCGCGCGCGTTGCTGCTACGCTACGAAATTCTCACGTAGGCATAAGGTACCGCGGTATTTTTTTTTTGTATATGTAGGACGCGCTAATGGCCATTCAATCTTTATCTGTTTACGGCGGTTTTCACCGAATGTTTTCAAGATGATGCCACTTTCTACTATGATGGAATTCGTACGAGTGTTTCCTGCGGAATTTACTAAAGTACAGTTTTTTTCCTTGGCGTCTCATTACATTATGCATGAGTCGTTTTTTAATTAGTTTCAAGTTTATTCTCGCGCGGTATTAAATAATATTGACGTAGGAATAAACCCGTTGTATAGAATGTTGCCATAACCTAATGTACTCTTGTTTTTAAGCAACAATTTCACTCATGAATTATGTATAGCAATTAGTAACGTTTTCTATTATTTGATTAATCTGTTAATTGGTATTAAAATAATTTTCTTATATGCCGGTTGCAACCTTTAGACGGTTAATTATTTTCTAAAAACAGCGTCTACACAAGGTGTGGAAAACTACAAAACCCTTAACCAACGGTTCCATCCATCCATCTTTATTTTTTTCAATTTTTTAAAGAGATAAAAGGAAACGTACATAAGTTTTTCTCGATAATAATTACGGGGCAAAACGTTGTACTGACCTTTGGAACGAACCCGGTGGACACAATCTTTCCGTTCAGGTACATGCTCCAGGCGCCCTGACTGGACGCCCAAGACTGACAGATGTGATACCAGTGATTTTCGATTAGATGAACGGGGGCCGAGGCTATGGCGTGATTCAAAATCTCCAAGTTCAACGTTTTGCCACGAGGGGAAATCCACACCCTTATCAGACGTTCTTCCTCGTGCTCTGGAAATTGAAACGAGCTGCATCGACAACCAAACAAAACGAAATTATGCTTCTTAGACTATCATTCGTTTGTTGAGATAAAAAATTAAGTTATTTTTTTATACTACACTATAATATATATATACTCTTACCGTCAAATACTGATGCTTCGATATCTTAAAAATAATGTATTTTCGATTAAGACATGATGGACAATGGACATTCCCAAACTGTCATCTACTAAATACTTACTTGAATATGAAAGAAGCGGATGATTGTAAGTTAAGTTGTTGCTTTTGACCCATATGCAAAAGGTGTAGTCCGTCAGAGTGGGCACTTCGGTGGGATACCTCAGAAACTAGAAACGAAAACGTAATTCTACTCCATATATTATCTCTAGACCCCTAAATAACCACTTTTTTTTAATACACATACTATAACTTGACTAACCGATTAACATATCTTAACATAAAATTACACAATATAACTTAACTGATTTGACGACAGGGACTAATAGAATGATCATTTGATATTCAGAAAAAATAGTTTCGTTTACGAATGATCACCGGAGACAGGCACAATACATTATTCTGCTTTCTACCGTCACAACTGACATGACTCGACTGGACAAGATGTCGATTCTCACAATTGTTACATCACAGTATTTGCTAATTAATAATTTTGTATAGATGTATCTCTATTTGCACCACCCTAGCGGGATGATAGGCTCGTCCGATGTATATTGAATAAGAGAAATAATATTTAAGATAATATTGATGACTTGACGTGATTTAGAAGCAGAAAAAAAAAACGGATGCTGACGGGCGATTTGAAATTAATATCTATGAAATTATACAGCCCAGCCTAACGCGATAGTGTAACGCGGTTGGAGTTGGAGGGATCCTTTCTCATTTCTTAAAATGGTAGCAATAGTGGTATAATAATGTGTTAGGGTTATTGCAAATTCCAGGGATGGAATTAGACTTGAAACGCGAATTCGATTTCCTTTTAAAAGGTGAGAGTTGACGGCTAGTGCTCACATGAGTAATACCTATTTGTTGTTATTTTTTTAGTGTTTGAAATCTAAATGTATCCCCTATAATTTCAATATTTTCGTTTCCGTGATAAAAGGGAAGGGGGTGCCACTTCACAGATTCGCCCTGTATTTGATTCATTCATTACTTGAAAATACTATTTTTTCTGATATAAAAAAAGTACTTTTGACTCGCTCTCGCTCCATCGTACGTACCAGAAACGAGTTCCCATAAAATATATCGTATTATTATTAACCGTATTTTTCCCTTCCAATTATTGGAGTCTACGTATACACACATGTAGGTATACATACCTGAAGGTAGCCCTTTTGTGTGAGGGAGACCGTGTGTATCGTAAAGATCGGATCCAAACGGTTGTAACTCTTGAGGAAGCTCCTGGAAGCCGATCGGTGGACGACGGCATCGATTTTCCCGAGGAGGCAGAAAAGGAGCAGCCAGAGCAGCGGCGGAATTCCTGTTCGTGACGGTATCATGGCGGGCTGCGAGCAAAAAAAAAATGAGGAAAAAGCCGCCGGATGATAATAAAACAACGAGGGGGCGCGAGGATTTCACGCCTTCTTCGTGTCCGAATTAGGTTTTTTTTTTGCGTTAATAGAGATCAGATATCTCGGACTTAGGTACGTAATAATAAGACTTTTCTGGAAATTACTATACGTATACTTTCATTCACTGCCTGAACGAGAAAGTAATTGGACACCAAGGGCTGTTCTTATTACGAGCCACATTGACTTTCTTTTACCTCGTCATATATTTAACAAGTAAACGTTATCTTGCACGTATGTCATTAGAGCCCTATTTATAATTGTTTGTCGTATTACGTACAAACGTAGAGGAAAAGAAATCACCGTTCGCGCAATCTGCTTTAATATAGTGACAAGGCTTCGGTGCACCGATGTCAAATTACTTTTTTTTAAAGCTTCTATGGAATTACGACTCCGTCGTAAATAACAGTCTGTCAGTTCTTCTCTCTAAAAATTAATGGGATCGTTAACATCGTCTCTTTGTCACGGCCAGCTTTCATTTATGTAAATGCCGTGAGTTGTTAGTTATATATATGAACGACCCGGGCCGTCATTAGTCGGTCGCTTCAGTGCCACTAATTTATTTTCCTTAAAATAAATTGCTAATATAGGTATTTCGCAAATACGAACATACGTGGGGTTACAATGATCCTCAGTTATTAAAACTCTAATTTATATTTAAAAAATATATTCAGAAAAGGTTTTTTCCTATGATAATGAAAAGCTGAATTTTTTATTTCATGCGCATATGGTAGAGCAAATAGTAAGGTATGGTGTAGGAAAAACGTATCTAAAATGGACTAAAATTTCTATATTTCAAGATAACACGGAAGAAAATCTTTCTACATTCCTTTTTCTTTTTGTACATAGTATGTATGTACATATGTTTGTACATACACATTGATCAAAATTTTTAGGGACTGAATAGGATCAATGCAATTATTCTGAAAAAAAAAAAAATTAAATACAAGCATACCTATTTCTTTCCTTTCTGATAGGATGACGCAAACAAAAATAAATAATTCACAAGATTAGATGAGGGGTATAGATGCAAAACTCACATTATCCACTTTTTGAAATTGTTCAGGAAGAAGGAATAACTGATTTCTCACTTTTCAAGTGACTTAAGGCACTGATTTTTTTTTTGGTATTTGTATTAGAACTTTACATTTGCTTCTCAATTGGTGAAATATCAGCACAACAATATGACTCCAAGAAAATGAATTAAAATCGGGATAATGTGAGTTTTGATACAACTTTTTGGATAATGGTAGTCTTGCTCCTAAGTATTCTACATAATATTATTTTTACACTGAAATTCATGAAGTTAAGCTAAGAAAAGGAACTTGGAAAAAAAACTCAATGGTATATCAATAAAAATGTTATGTAATACGATAGTTCATAATCAAAATAAAAAGCTGCACAAAATACTTAGAATATGGTTTTATTATCGCCATTGACTGATGAAGTGAAATATTTTTATGATGAACCTAAAATTGCAAAGTACAAAACATTTTGACAGTAAAAAGTTCTAACATTCTCACATTTTCCTTAGGAGAACGTGAGTTTTGAAAAAAATTCACAGATTCCGCAATTTAAAATAAATACGAAAATGTGAGTATTATACCACTTTTAAAATTTAAAATGGTGTAGTTCAACACGATGAACAAGATAGCGCCACTAACTCTATTTCGAAACATTATGGATAATGTGTTTTGTATCTGATGTACCCCTCAGATAGTCTTATACGTTTTTGGATAGGTACATTTGCCATTCAAATATTACATAGTTATCGGAATTACTTAAAAAATTCAAGTCATCATACGCATATACTCTAATTGTAATTATAATAATCTAGCCTTAACGTTATTACACTTAACGAGTATTTGAGCGAGTTTCTAAAAATATAAACGTACCTTTATTAGGCGTAATTCCACATCCGCATCAAGTCGGCAATCCGGCACAACTTAAGAATATCCATAAACACATAGTATTTCACTGATGGGCGCACTTGACACTTCGCAACGGATTTTTTTCGAATGCGGTTGGTCGCCTGATCTGGTGTTGCAGTCCGCAAGAGTCGCCGGCACCGCGAGACCCATTCACACAGTAATCTGTCGTCCACATAGACGGCAAATGTATACCGAGCGAGATACGTTTCTACTTCCACATGTTCCATAACGCGCGATTTGGGGTATCGTTCGTGTTTGTAGCTTTTTTTTTTTTTGGGCAACACAAAGCACCACCTCCATTTCTGCCGACATTTACGTAACTTCACGGCCAGTAGCGTGCACGCTAGACAGCTGGTTTTGCCGACCGTTAACATACTTGATAAGGTCAACTTGTCGGGAACAATTATTTCGAGTACCGTCGACCTTAATGACTAGGCAACATTTTTTATAGTCCCTTCTTTTACTTATGCTCAACATTGCTCGACATTTGGATTTCCAAAAGTCATTTTTCTTTTTCTTTCGTCATGCACCTTCATAGAATTGGCGAATACTTTCGACTTGTCTTTTTGCACGAATGTAGAAACCGAACTTTTACTTTTATAGTAAAAATCTTCAATGATATAATTCAATAAAAAAAAGTTTCGAATCTGACAGTAATAAGAACAGTTTACTAGTTAGTTTTTTGACATCGATACAAAAGTATGTAGTATGAATATTTAAAAAAAAACTGTATGCGGCGTGGACATGTCTGATGAAAGTCTGATCTAGACACAAAAATACGGCAAGAAAGTTGAGACTATAAAAAAATGGCATCACTTCATTACAAATTTTTATCTCGAAGTACTACAAATAGTCAGCGTGTCATAGAAAGTAGTTTTTTTTTAGTCATGAGTTACAATCAAATTATATAAGATATAATCTTACTGTGACTTTAAATTTTATAAATCGTATTAGTAAATTTACACAAGAGACACCCGGCATGCTGTTCTGTTTTGCTTCAAAAAAACTTCAGCTTCATCGTGTACATACATACAAACTTAAAAATGTATACAATATATACCAATAATAGTTACTTCCTTGAGAAATCATGAGGAAGAGGAAAAATTAACGCCTGAACGTTCAGAGCGAGATTATTAAATTTTCAAATGACACAATAATTCTTGCATCAATTAAGAGCAAACGCAATACAACTAATTAACGGCCCAGTGGCAATGCTGCATTAAATACTACCGGCTGTGCAGTAAACAGAGCGAGTAGGTAATTTATTAGCAACGTAAAATGCGTCAGTTTCCCAATCCCTTAGGTGTTATTTGTGTCGACGTTGATACCTTCATTTACCTCGTCAATACCCGAGGAGAGTCGTGCGTGGTGCCGTTAATAGGTCGAATGCCATCGCTTATTGTTAGTGAACATCCTTATAAAACTCTTCGTTGTCAGTATTATTAAACTATTAACAAATTGTTTAATTAGGACCAAATTTGCAATTTTATTGAAAAAGATCGACTAGGTTTTCTGTCTGCGGAATTTCAGTTTTTGCTGGCAATGAAATAAAAAAAAAACGCTTCCCAAACGACCCTGTAGATAAACTAGGCTATAAAAAATTTGCCTCATTTTTTTACCTCATACCGTCTCGAGCTGACTTACAGCGCGATACCATTAATGGGAATTTCAGATACCTCGTATATCATCGTCAGAAGTTATTCGTGTGGAAACAACGCATTTTCGGTTAAGTGGCCAACGTTGTACATTACTTTGTTTCCTCGAATTTGTCGCCTCAAGCCATCAAAATCACGAGACAAACTTTTACCACTAGCCACTATTAGCGCCTACACCTTTTCACATTCTCTAATTAACATATTTATTGCTGAACACGAAATACACAACAAATAATTTAATCTTATTGGTTCCGGCGAGTTTTTCTGAGCCCAGGAGAAATATCGGATGTATGTAAGTGTCAACGAAACTTTTATTAACTTGACGCTGATTATGCATTAAACGTAGCTATTATTTCGCTATAGACGGAACTGAGCTGATTTATATTATAATTAATAGTTATTTAATTTAAAAATATTATGCTTTGCTATTGTATCCGAAAAAAAAATGCTGTCGCGTGTATTTTACAGTAGCTGCCAACTTTCTCTGCAAATCATTTGCTCAACGCTCTGCATACATACATATATACGAGTATTATCTAATTCAGTTCGGACGCGGTGCATAGACTATCGAACGAACTTCGATAACAACATCGGCATATGCGACCGAATGTTTCCCCGCATTAACAAAACGCTAACAAGGCGTCTCATTGATGTGATCCGATCGTCATCCCATCCTCATCATCATCATCGGCCACCGACTGTTTGCCTGTTCTAGTGCCTTCCGCTGGTGCATTGCGACACAGCACGCTCGATTAAATTGCCGGTCCAAAGTGGGTAGTCTCTTGGTCCGCATACGCGACTATTATTTACACAACTGACAAAGCTGGTGCACAAAGCCCAGATGGAAACAACGCTCCGGGTCCCGGAATCGGCGGCGTAGCGTGCGATACACCGGCGAACAAAACGATCCTCAGAATTGGTGCCAGATGATTAACTATCGGTACCCATCTCGGTGTCGGTGATTATAATAAGACACCTGTCTTCATGCGAACAAACACCTTCACGTTTATCTGATTCGCCGAGCTGCTCGGATGCCTTGCGTATTTCCGGAGCAAGCGGGCAGAATTCCATAAACATTTCACTTGTTAGCGACAGAAAGGATTGTGCAATTTGTCGCTAACGTAATTAAAACGAGTTAATAATTTTTGTTGTTAGTCTCCGCGAAGTCGCGTTTGTTATACTTTCACAGTTTCGAAGGTGCTTACTTTTAATTTTCAAGTAGGTAGATGGCAATACATATTTGTACCTTTCGGCAACTGTTGAAAAAACATAAAGCGTAATTTTTTTCACGCGGCCACTATCTGTAAAATACGTTTTGATTTTGATTTTTTACATAACCGATATTTAAACAGACCGTAGAAATGATATCCATCATAAGACCTCATTTATGTACATATTTATTACCTTCTTACCTTTCGGTGACGAAATTCTTTCGGTTACCTCATTACGATGAAGTAATGCAGGATGGTTCGGTTCTAATAAAGTCAGCGCTAGGCAAAAAGTTGCTCCCTTCCCATAGCAGCATTTCAACGCCTCTGGATGTTTAGCGAAGCCGGTGCGCAATTATTTTATTGATTCCGTCTAATTAGGTTTCGCGTTTTACCAGGTCACTATTTTGCCAATCCGTCTTTACACGAATCAATTAAGTGATGCTCTTAACACGTTTACTGTTTGCCTTTTAGTACCTGCTGACAATTAGCACCAACATACTAACGTTTTCAACGTGCAAGCCTTTCAATTATCTAACACACAATATGTACACAGTTGTATGATACGTGCTGCTGCAAATGAAATATGATTATGACGAAATACCCCGTTCTTTCGGATATCTAAAGAGGGTGCTAGCTAGTAATATGTATTTTAGAGATGGTCGTGTATGTGTTGTTGCAGGGCAGCGGCGGGAAGAACGCCCCGTACTACATGGGCTCGACGGCCAGCCTGCCCCGAGGAGCCACCCTGCTGCGGACGTACTCGCCGGCGGTGGCGGCGCTGCCCGCCGAACGCATGAAGCCGCTCCCCACCGGTAAGCAACTCGAGATTTCTCGCTTCGCAAATCTACGCCGTTAGATGGCGCTCATCCGTGCCGTGCGATGCGAAATGGACTCTACGTATGGAAATCTGCTCGCACTTCGCACTACTTGCTATCGCCCCATTCCTCGCAACAAAACCGTACAATAAATAAAAGTACGGCTTGTCCAGGCTATACTTTCCACCTCATAACTCATCCACTTTTTGAATTGCACATATTTAAAATTCAAACTCCCAAATTTTATTATCGAAATATTTTGTGCATTATTTTAAAACAAAAAAATGACTGTATCTGCTGTCAGAACTGAGAGTTTGAACTCCCAAAATAATAATCAGGCTGAAAAAATCTATTAAAACCCTTCTTGTATATAAAAAGTTAACGGGACGGTGTTCACAAATCCATAATGCAGGAGTTCTCCATGGTAATCTCCATCGCATCCCACGGCACAGTATTTTAGCGCTGCATATACCGAGCGATACAAACAATTACGTAGTTTCGTTGAAATGGAAACGTTGACCCCCCCCCCCCCCCCCCGTGGATTTTACGTGTTATTTTAATGGCATGAAATGGTAGATGATTTCTTGTAGTAGTGGGCTTCTTATTTGGTTTATGGTTCCTTAGTTTGTGTGTATGTATTAATAGCATGGTTCTTGTTTCTAGTACCCAAGTTATGTTAATAAGTGATTATTTTTTGTAACGTTCGTATAATTTGAAAATAAATCTAACTAGCCACTTGGTTCAAACTGATGAATTCTTCGTTCGAAAAAAGTCGTTCTTCAATTAAAGTTGTCGAGCTCAACATTATTTGTAAATATTTGCTTTGATTCAATATCATATTAAAATTTGGTAAAAACTAATTCGTAGTTTTATTAAAATTGGTAAGCTCAAGTCATATTAAAATTAGTAAGCTATAAACATGCAATCTTCACGTGTAACAATGGAGCTACAAGTCTCATTCTTAATTTCAAAGTGCCTAATTTTTAAGCTGTCTCCAATAAGAGGTGACAACGAAAGTGGGCTCGCCAAGATTAGACACGATTATAACGACATTATTGGAAAATACATTTCTAAATTAAATCGCCCGATAATCTAAATTACCACTCAAAATCGGACGTTTTATTGTGTTTATTATGCGTTATGATATGAGCAATCCACTGATAACATATAGGCGCGCTTTTTTAAAATATGCATGTTGCTAATATGTATTTTACAGTCGAGAGATTGCTGGTTTTCTTAAATTATTTGATACACATAAGTATAAAATTCCTATAAACATGTACAAACCTAACAAGTAATAACCTTCAGTGTATTCACTTGTTGGCTTGTTCTTAAAAAAAAAAAATTACACTTTCCTTAAATCTCAACCTCAGAACCGATTAAATCGAATTGATTTAAACGTAACAACAATTCCATTAAACAGTGTTCGCCAAAACGTTCGCATCGAATTACATTGTTTTAACAAAAAAAAAACTAACTAACCATTAGAAAAAAAGATGAACTAATACCTGTTTTTTGTTATTTCACATAAAAAAAAAGATTGATACTGAATGCTATTTAAGACACATGATCCTAAGATGAATTTTTACGATAAATGATAACGATAAAATTTCAAAATTATTGCTGTCAAATATTTGATGTCGACTCTTTGGCCATCATTGCTGGTACCGAAGTATTTCTTGAATGGCTTCAATATTCGCAGCGAGCATTTCGAACTTGCATGCCCCTCAAATGTGGCTATAATTAGAATACCGACCAAGTAATCCAAGAGTCGATTACGGTTAATTTTACTGAGAGGAAATAATTGATGAAAAAACATGTTACGGGTATTCAGACGCAAGGGATTATTTCATTATAGTTGGTGCATTTTTAAGTCATATTGTAGGTGGAAAATTGTCTGCCAATTTATTAATAATTGGAATATTTACTGCCAATGGCGTAAAAAATGCACAGCAAAATAGAAAAAGAATATTAATGTTTACCGGTTACATTATTACACTAACCGTGTGTGTTTCCCTAACTCATAAAACATGTTTTTTTATCGTGAGCACCTTTCCGTAAGCGCATAGTTCCTGTCCAACATGGTTTGGAAGCGTTTGCTCGATATCTTAGTCAAACTAGCAGGCACTCTAACAGCGCCCTGTACTTTAAAACGAGAACTGATCGATCTATCTATGATGCCAGAATGCTTTAACGAACGCATCACTTTAGCGTAAGACTAATGGCGAAGGTGCGCCCTTTTTTAAAGGTGCGCCCCCCAAACCCCAGCGGGCGTACAGCACTGGCGCGTCGCGGGCGAGCGACGGCCCACCCAGACCACCAGATCGGTTCGTCCCGTTCCAAAGGCCCGCCAACCCCCTGTATACCGTACCAGGTGGGTCAACACCACCTAACTCTTTTAATTGCGTGGACTCTGCCGAAAGCGAGAATTCCATCCGGATAACGACAAGGTTCCTGCTACGCTACCTAAATATGTATGTATGTATGCAGTACGCCGTGTTTTATTAGTGATCGTCTGAAAACTGTGTGGAAATGAGAGTTTACGGACATCTACGAGTGCCGTTTCATCATGACAGATATTGGCGGCTTGGCCACAAGCGTGCTCTTTCGGGAAAAAGATATGATGAACGTGGATTCCGATTTATGTACATCTAGACACGGAAATCACGAAACATTAATGAGGTCAAGCAAACCCCTACTTCTTATTTGATGAACATTGTAACTCCAAACCGATGGAATTTAAAATTAATAACAACAATCTGTTTGAATTATTCAATCTTACAAGCACAAAATCTTATACGTTATATTTGAGGGCCGCTAATTCTAAAATAAAAAATACGATTGATAAGCTGCGAAACCATTTTTTTTTTAATATTTCAAAAGTAAACTTGCTTGAGCCATTCGTAAACTATCTGTAGCAGCTATTAATACAACTACTCCATTTTTTTAAATCTAATTTCAGTCCTATTATCCTTTCTATATATTTTATTTTCACCAGCGTATTAACCACACAAAAAATCTCTTAATTATTTTCTCGTAAAAACGTAAATAATTTCTATATGCGAACGATTCGAAAGTATTTTTATTATATCAAAGAAACTGACATCCAATCACATGAAAGTCGAACCATCGCGGTTCAATACAAACCAATAAATACCGTAATTAAATTAAATTAAATCACCCATGTAATAAAGAAACCGCAGGACATACAGTGTCATGATACTCGAACTTAAAAATATTTACTAAACGATACAGGATGTTTCTTTGCTTTCGAGAGAGTCCATTATAAAAATCTTTGCGTTAGTTTGTAAGTGGCTGCTTCGATGTGGCATTCCTAGATTTTGTAGGTCCCTATTTTTCGTAGCGTTTAGTGTGTACCCACCCTTAGTTTCATAATCCGCCACCTGTGTTTTTAACTAATGCTTTGGATGGTGTTGATTAATTTTACAGATCCGATCAGGTGTTTAATTTGTTGTAGATCTAAATTTTGGGAAAACGTGTATATAATTAATTCCAAATAAACGCCTACGAGAAACGGGTTTTCTAGTTACCAAAAAAAAAAAACCGACAGGTTTGCATTTGGTCTTTCATCGAGTATTATTTTTCCATCTATGCATTTTGATTTTACGACTTAGTATTAATAGCTTCATAGTCATATGACGTAACTAGAAAACCAAAATTAACTAATACCTAACATATATTTTCGAGTTTGCCAACTCGGTGGTGGCGAACCACGATCTGTCTGTCAACTGCACTCTCTGCTTTGCTCTCTAGATGGATACATGTCTTCGCCCGAGAGAGGTTCGAGGTACGAGGATCCGTATTACAGCCAGTACGCCACAAGGTCAGGATCCATTACTCCCGTAATCGATGAGGAAATCAGGTAAGCACGAAATCTTGTGGCGTTAAAATCGTAGTACAAAGAACAAAAGGTCAGCGTCGAATATTACACGACCAAGAAACCCCCTCTGTTAACGTTCGTACCCAATCATCCCTCCTCCCCCATTGCACCCACATACACATATACATGTTTTAATCAAAGGAATAATTCGTTTTCAGTGATACAGAATTATTGGACGAGTCGTATTCTTTGTATGGAGTTAAATTACCACCAGGCGGAGGTCCCAGGGTAGCTCCGAGGTCACCGTTCCCTCCACCAGCTTCAGTACCGCCATACGACGCCACTAGGTAATGATGAAAATAAATTATCTTGTCTATTACTTATGTTACTCATTGTTCCCTGTCGGTTCAATGTTCAATGTTTTTTTTTTTTATTTAGACTGCGGGTAGAAAATATGGAGAGGCAACTGGCGAATTTGACGGGGCTGGTCCAGAAGGCTCTGACTCAGCCAGCCACCGCCAGTCACCTCCAGGTGCCCGGAAGGGAGAGCTACCGAGGTATTTACCGCCCTCCTTGTTATCCCCTCACCTCGATTAGTGCTTGTATCTGTTATCTGCACTCGCATACCCTAGACATAGAAACGAAACGTTACAACGAACGCGGGACGTGCATACATATATGTATATGTATGTATGTATGCACGTACGTAGATTGGTGGTGCTCACGGAACACGAGATAAAGAAATGTCGCACAAGAGTTCACGATCCGGGACTAACAAGGAAAGGAAACAATAACGGTTTTTTTTTTGCATTTGCTTCCACTAAGTATATTTCGTGTATCCTTCAATGTTAATCGTCATTGTTAGTAGATAAAATGCCGCAACTGAATACCCATAAATTCAATGTTCCTTCTTAGTCATCAATTTTTAGTGAGTAAAATGCCCCTTGCCCGAAAACACCAGCACTTTTTGTTGTGTTCAAAATTCCAGCACGGAAAAAATACATTTATCAGAACGGTCCAAGTCTCGAGATCAAACAATTTCATAAAGTGAACCGTAGCGGAGGATGTTTCGAAGTATTTATAACTATTAAACCACACTGAAATCTAAATATCTATTCTTGACTCCGACAACAATTCACAGCGAGTCAAATTAATAAACGTAATATTCAAGTAGATAATTAAAAATAAAGATAACCGGTAGTGTTATAGTTTGAAATACATTTAATCTTTCGGTTTTTTTTTTTAATATTCACTTTTCAAGAACTTTTTTGAGCTATGATGTCATCGCCCCCTTTCTTAATGACCATTTTTTCCATTACAAAAGTAACTTTAAAAAATGTCCTATTCTGGCTTTGATCTTGTTTCTTCATATGCAGTATTTGTTCCATATTTTATAACACTGCTGTATAAAAAATATGTTATTACTGAATCACTGACAGTGTTAAATACAGTGTATCCGCCAAGACCGATATAACAATTAAGCACAACTGTAGCTGGGTAGGTAATGAAAAGAGTAAGTGACTTGGTTAGTCTCTGCACAAGATTTTTTCTGAAATTTAATCGATCTAATCGGCCTACACGGTTTAATATAGACCCGCGCCGAAAAAGAAAATTGTCATTCCGACGCCTGTCGAACCGGTGTTTACTAATGTTGCAAGCTTGTACATAGTTATGTTTGTTGCTAACATCACCTTCATTTCTACTACAGGAGACGAGTTCGATAAGAACTCCAGTTCGAGTTCCGCCTCGCTGCCAGGTTTGTATTTTCACTTGCTTCGGTTTGCTTCTTTTACTAACACAACTAAGTTTCTGCATGTCGGGTCCACCACAAGATGAAATTCGTTAGGGACCGTGGCCGTCCTGCCGGCCGACACTAAAAATCTTACCGATTTTTTTTTTTAAAAAGCGCAACAAGTTACGCGCCAAATTTTCTTTTCACGATTTAGGTTTACATGCATTTGATGAAATTAGAATGCGTTTGTTTTTTATTCCAGCCGCAGCGTTCTAGATTTAATGGAATTTCTGGATGAATTAAAATTATGCACGGTGTCCCAATAAAAATTCCAAAGGTCTTGTTTATTTCTCAGATCTAGTATAGAAACACGCGAAAAATGTTAAAAGATTTCGAGCCATTTGCAACAGGGAAAACGGGCAATTTGTTTTAAGATTTTTAGTGTTGGTGCTTACATTGAATTTTACAGAGAAAATGTTAACGAAACTCTAATAATCCACTTGGCTTTCTTTGTTTATCATCCGAACAGACCGTTTTCTCTGTAAACCGAATGACACGTATTAGAGAATAATTGGCATACGAACCAATCAACTTTCCGATTTTATTTGGAAGTTTAGCCGTGTACCTGTTTATTTTGCGTCAGTTGAGGTACTACTTTGTTTAACACACACTGTTTGTCTATGTTGGCAGATGATACGTACCTCCGATCTGACAGCAAAGCACCCAAATTGGGTAAAAGTGGCTGTCGTAAGTCCGATATTATACCTACTAAGCATGCGATTTAAATGTCTCTTGTGGGCTTTTATGGTCTTGCTACACGGTTTCGCGGAGGTTCCTCGTAAGGCGTGCTCACTAAAACATCTAAACTGACAAAAATTGCGTGCGACATCCCTCAAATTAAACGGTATTTATCAATGTTAAAATATAATATCGAGTATAATTAATACTACCGGTGTTAAATAGTAATAATAACAATAGGAAGCGCCTATTGGATTTTGTACGTGGTATCGTATTTAAAATGAAAATTATCATGTATATAACTGGATTTTTAGCGAGTACACCTTACACTTTCAGGAAGATGCATGTACGTGCTCGTAGCTCATAAACTTTCAGCTAACTCTACAATATCAGCCTGTATAGATAGGTCCATCTTATGCGAAGATGAACGACATAACGAAAACTAACTGCGACTAGTCCATATATCTTCTCATCCATCTCGCGCCACTCTCCCCCCATTCCACCCTTCTGTCTGCTCGTAGCTCTCCGTACTGCGAGGAGAACTTTTCGCATACGCATACGCATACATAAATCATCTAACGTCTCATTTCAGCCATCCGCCCGCCGTTTAACCGTTTGTGTGTAATTTTTAGATAAGTCCGTATCTTTTGAGAAATCGGTCTCGTTCAGCGATGAGCCGCCCGACATGAACTCGCCGAAACAGCACAGTCCGCAGCACGCAGGTAAGGGTTTCTCTTTTTTCTTTTCCTCTTTCATTTTATCGTCGATCATTTCGAAACTGACCATCATCATACGCGATGTCATCGACAGACCAGACGATAAGGTGCTGTCGAATACGACACCGTTCGATGAAAAACGTTTATATGTTTTCAAAATGTATTTTAGAAACATTTGTATTTAGTTGTAAACAATTGTATTTGATTGTCCCTCTCTGCCGGAATGAAATATCTTAATAAGTATTGTTTCATAAAAAATATCAACAATTCCTCGAAACAGACACATTTTATAGAACATCTTAAAAAATATATGAATAGTTTTTACTAACGACAGTTCCTGAGAATTACATATTGAAAAATGTATTTGATTTGTATCTGCCGGTTTTGCATGTTTGTGATTTTTTTTAACTAACTCCGTTTTCGGAATTGCTTTCCCTCAGCGGACACTAAACCAGCAAAGCCCGCCATTAAGTCTTCTACGCTCCCCAGGACCTCGTCGCAGGGTAAGTGACTCGTTACATCGCCGGTTTTCAATCACCCAAACGCTGCCTAACCATCCAAGGTTCGAAGTTCAAATAGCCACCTCATTTAGAACCCGCAATACCATGCCCGATTTTTAATTTTCAAGTTTTATCTTTTAAATTTATAAGCACTGATTAAATTTTTAAGTTAATTTCGACTGTTAAGTAGTTTAAAAACGAAACTTTTTATCATGATTTTCACGAGAAGTGAGTTATAAAAATGTTTTCACACACGAAGCGTATTTCTTTGGTTACACTGTACGAATTAATAAAACAAAAACGATCGTGACTTTTGCGAAATAACCGAATCTCGTATACCGAATGACGCAAGATCGTGGTATTCCCCCTTTTTTTGCCAATATCTGACTTTTTTTTTATGAATAAAAGTGCTGTGATATTTTACAATTCCGTCTCGATAAATAAAGAAAAAAGGACGGTCACACCGCCACCGTGTGTCACCTCGTATATACATATGTCGATTTGCAGAGCGCGACCGGCTGAAGCCGGCGCCTCCGCCGAAGCCGGCGTCGCTCTCGCCCGGCCAATACGACAGCCGGATATACAGGGACCTGCAGCTCACCCCCGAGATGTACAACCAGCTGCGGGGACTGCAGAAGAAGGCAAAGGACCTCCGGGCCGAGGTGAGGAACCTGAGGCGGATGTCGCAGGCGCAGGCGCACTCCGTCAAGGAGACCATCAGGGACACCTTCATCAAGATCAGGGCCATGCTGCTGGCAGGCGGGGAGCAGGTCTGGCAGGCGGGTAAGCGAAGAAAAATTCGAAAAACAGTTTCAAGCCTATTGTAAGACGTCAGTGATTAAAAAAAAAATTCTGGCGAGACAGACTTTTTTTTTAAATAAGCGAATCGTCCGCAGGCATGGACCAGGAGCGGGTGCGACTGACGCGCGAGGAGGACCTCTACAAGCAGGAGATGCTGCGATTAGAGACGGACCTCGGCGACCTGGAGTCGACGGTGGAGGAGCTGCGCGGCAACGTGATCAACAGGAAGACGAGGGTGAACATGTCGGACGTGGAGAACATGGCGCTGGTGCTGAGCAAGAGTTCCAAGACCGTAGCCGATTTAAAATTGAGGTGGGTGAGGCGCGTAACGGACGTTTGTTACGTTGAGAGCGTTCATTTTCAATGTTACTTACTGATGCAGGTAGCTCATAGTTTCGAGATTTCGAAAAATAACGGAGGCGCGTGTTGCAGGTTTCCCGGCCTACAGGATGGGATGAAGGCGTTCCTCAGTACAGAAATGGAGAAGGTCATGAGAGAGGAGAAGTTCCTCAAGGAGGAACCCGAGAGACTGGAGAGCGCGTTGAGGCGCTGCAAGAAACTCACCGGCACCCTCGTCACACTCAAAAGGTAAAAAGAGAGCACCGATCGAGCTGCGAGCACCAATTGCACGCACGCATGGAATAAACCACACCAAACTCATTTTTTATCCCACTTACTTAACATAACAAACCGTGTAACCGATATATTCTTGATTGTATTCGTCAAATACAATCACATACATGCATATATGTATGTGAAAAGCTACCGTCGATCTCTGTTGAGGACTAATTAAAAAAAAAATCGTTCCCAGACTGGCGAGCGTCCAGGAGCAGAGGCTGCCCTGTTCGAACTCGAGCGACGGCCGCCTGTCGCCCGGCTCCACGGAGACGCCGCCCGTCACGCCCTCCCTCGACGCACAGCAAGGTAGGCGCCCCCGGGCAACCCGCACAGGCTGTCTAACCCGCATGCGACTGTTGTGATGAATCAATTTATATACACACGAGAGCCGTAGAAAAAGTACTGTACAGGTACACCACCTGATCCCGCTACTAAAATTTAGTTTCTCTCATTTGATTTGGTTCCCTATGTAAAATTGGCGATAGGAGTGTAGGAGAGGTTGCACATCGTTTTCCCGAAGACGTTTTTTCTCTTTCCAAAATCCACATGCGTCGCTACTACGACGAATTAATACGTACTAACTCATCTTTTCCATTAAAATTTGCGAAATTCGTATTACCCGCTTGAAGTAAACAAAAATTATTTAACAAGAAATTATACACTCACTTTATTTACCAATTTCTGTGTCATTTCTTGTGTCTTTCAACTTTGGAAATGAATTCTCATTTAGTCTGAATATGTTTATTACAACTCCTATACTTCTATCATTTCAAACAAATCTATCAAAAGATTAGACTGGCTAATGTAGATTTTCTCTAAGGATCGATGACAAGGTCTATGAATGACTGACAAAACTTACGTTTCTTTGACCTGGAAAAAAAAATCCTCAGAACGATCAGACAACTCTCGACTACTTTTAAATCGGTGTTGCTCTTACTAAAAAGTGAGGAACCTGAGGAGTAAAAAAAGCACTAGTTCTGGTCCTGATGTAATTTTGTCTTTCATAAGTAATTTAAGTCAGAAAAAAGCCTCTTACTGTTTTGTTAATGGCAGCATGTGTGGTGAATTAAGAAGAGAGCATTATCAATGCATCTTTTAGATGCAATATTGTAGTTACAAATTGATTTTTCTCTAACATAATTATGTAGATCAAAAAGAGGGGATTATTTCTGGTTTTCAGTGTCCTCTCATCGATCCGGCCAGATGCACCGTACTCTATAGGCAAATAATATCGACAACGTATTGTTTAACCTCACATATAAATTGATTCCATACTTAGCGTTTTTCTTACAGAAGAATGCCTAAAATTTAATGGACTAAAAAGGTGATATTTTTAAAAGATGTACACGCATTTCCAATGTTACCTTAGCTATTTGCCCTCCTTTGGAACGGTCAAATCATATTTGTAAAAAGAGAATCCCCAACATGTACCTGTCACGTGTGATGTTTTTGCAAATATGATCGAGTCGATAGTTTAGGCCTTTCCTTGTTGTAGAAGAGCATCTTGTCTTATGCCCCCGCCCCCTCCCCTCTTTTTAAGTTCACAGATTTACTGACCATTTTGCACTTGATTTCGAACCGCTCTTTAAATTAATTGTTTTAACGCAAATGTTCCCGAGTTAAGCGCTTGATACTAAAAAATGTATATACGTAAATGTTAGATCTTAGATCAGACGATGATATGACAAAAACTAGTTATTACAATTACTGGCAAAGTTTTGTACTATTTTGTTTCGCCGTCAACCTGCTTTGAAGGATATTTTCGACAAACGCTTTCCCGCAGAATATTTAATACACATACATAACGTTTATATAAATAATTCTCCCCAAATCATGAAATTTATAGTCGCGTAAAATTGACAAATTAATTAATAAATCAACAAAAAAATATCGTTATGTTTTCGCAGTTCATAAACAGAGTATATCTCTTTCTCTTCCTCTCTATGGTTTTCGTTTCCCTTTCAAAATATTGTAGTAACATCATTTAAATTCAATCGTTTCAAAACTCAAAAAACCTTAAAGACCAAGAATAGGTTCCGTTGACGAATTGAAAAACCCTTGAAGAAAATCATTTAAAGAACGAATTGTTGAAAACATCCTTCTTCCTACGACACTTTTCAAAAATGAGTGTGACACTAGAGGGCGCTACAAAAGCCAACCCCAAACTTCCCACCCACGATCACACCAAAGACACACATTGCGCTACTCCCGATTTTCCACTGAGCATTGACGAAGTGTTTTATTGTATTTCCATGTAGTACGACTGGAAGTGGAGCTCCAACTTCAAGGAAGCTATAACCACTCACGAGTAAAAAAAATATCTCCGTTTACAATAATGCTTGCATATTTATTAATTGAATCGTACGTGACATGTTACTGGATAATGACTTTTTGGCTTGGATCAGTATTTTTTCTTATAATTTATTGGTCTACTGTCTACTTTTTGCACCTACGAAGAGCACCATTTTGCATAAAAATTTTATCTTGTATCTCTCTAATGCACAACATTTATTCCTGTGTACATACAATTGGCTTTGAAATTTTTCGTCGTTTTTGCTGTTGTTCTTCCCATCACAAATCTCTTACTGACCCCCCCCCCACCCCTGTGTAAAGTTTTTGTTTCCACTTTTTGTACTTGAATGCAAAAATACACCTTTTTCCAGCAATTATGAAACATATTATTACTCACGTAATCAAATTGAAATGATCAAACAGGCAACTAAAGCAATTGAATTGAAATCGGTAGAAATGAGTATATGTAAGTATGCTAAATTGTGTAAAATATATTGTTCTACAAAGTCTTTTTAGGCCTCACATCATTACAAATTGAAACAATATAATTAATATTTTAAAATACTGTTGTTTCACAAATTTTCAAATAATAAAGTTACAGAATGTACATGACATGACGAGAATCTTCACTCAAGTACTAGGTATAGTACTATATTTCCATTCTAAATTGAAAATAGGTAGAAAAAAGCAAGGTTGTCAGATATATTTTCTAAAATTGCTAAGTTCACTATACAAGTATACTTCATACTTCAGTAAACTGTTAGTTCGTGACATTCTTAGAAAGCTAGTTTGGAAATATTTTAAAAAAATACATAGATATAAATTTATTAGTTAGCATTAAAATAAAGCGTTTAAAATTGCTGGAAAAAATATTAATACATTAAAACAACTTTATGTATATTACTATACTTAAGAAAATTTTGGAGAGCCGGCAACTGGAATGCCGATCCAGTATACTATTGTGCTTTGTATTATCTAATACATTCCTTAAATACTTATTCGGTCCACTGTGCCATAAAAATTTTACGACGTCGAAATTATGTCACAATTTTGGAATTTATAAAAGATATATGCACGTCCATGGAATCATAAAGTTGCACCGCTTTTTTGTTCCCCAGGCGTATTTATCATTTTCAATTAAAAATAGAAGGACTATACTAACTTCACTAAGTACTATAAAATAAATTTATATGCTTTTGCAGTTTGCATGCCTAACCAGAAATGTTACCTAGGCAGTTTTTCTTATCTGATAATTTTTAATTTTGATAAAAATTAAGTTTATATAACTAATACATCTGATATCGGTACCTACTACCTCTTTACACATTAAAAATATGTAACTATACGAGCGTTGTTACGACTTACATACGTATGTGTGTAAATTTTGTGATATTTAATAATGTACATGTACATATAGACTATATTATATATATTTTTTTGTACTTGGAAAAAATCGTATTACCAGCTTTTTGAATTTTGTAAAGAAATTATTACGGTGACTAATCACTGGAAGGTATTAAATAGAATGTAATTCACAGATATCGAGTGTCTGCTCCTCTCCCTAATATTAATTCTTAGACCCTGGAGAACTGTCGTTTATAATGATATATCAACATGTATCATATTCAACATGCATTCATTAAGTTATAATAACAAGTTGAAATAATTTGTTTGGAATAATATTTTTTCTTTCAAAGCAAAACTTGACAATTTTTGTTTTATTAGACATTAATGGTTTCTCGAACGAAACTATTAAGTTTAATTGCATATTCCAATTGGCCCTTGTTATTTTTCTATTTCCTCATTCAAAGTACAGCATAAATGTTGTGCCAAGACCAATAAATTATGTTTGAAAAAATCTAGGATGATGCTTTACATAAAGACAAAAAATACCTTTTCCTTATAGTAAGGTCTCATTGGAAATGTAGAACTTTGGTCACAAGGGCCCTTTTTGCACCCAGTAACCCAACCTGTAATTTATTTAACGTTCGACTAACCGGCCAGAGACACCTGTTCCATTTGTCTCTGCCGCCCTAAAGACGATGTCTAGTTAAAATTAATTGAGTAATATTTAGAAACACACGCTTATTTTTATTACTATTGAATCGTATCCATTATTATTTTTATTTAGTAGTTAATTAACGCTTGATTTTTAGACATTACAACCCGAAATACTTTACTAGTACATTTTGTATACTGTAGCCAGATGAGAGGTAGACACACAGAGGCACTTGCGTTGGTTTAATTTTCCATTTTTTATGAATGTACTTGTAAAGTTGGTAGCTTAGTTGTAGCTTTTCGCTTATATTAACCTTGTAAGAAAAGGTTTCCTAAGTAGTTACGGAATTTTTCGGTTCGCAGACTCTAACCTTACTATAAGGGAAAGATTTTATATTTGCATGCCTACTGCTTGTTTTACCTGTTGCTCGGTTATTTTCGGTGTTCGTCATCCTCGCACGAGGCATGACCGTCTCTTCATTTATTCTTAATAGAACGTATGAATTTGTGCCTACGTGGCATATTATTATTGGTAAGATTTCACGAATCACATTTATTTCGATGAGTTTCTTAAGAGTGACGCTTTGCATGTGCACGTGCCCCGTTTCTGTGTGTGCTTCCTTGTTTAAGGACGTTTTTCTTGTTGATTGAGACGTTGATGGTTTATTTGGTTTAATTTGATTTACTAATTTTTTTAGTTGTTTCAGTTGGACTCACACTGACGATGTAATCAGTAGTTGATGTTTATTTTGCACAATAATGTTTCTGTTAAGGTAAACCTTTCTTTATTTTTGTCCTCCACAATTTCAAAGTAATATTTTTAATAAGCCCGCCTGCCTACTTCAGACACCGTTTAAAACATAAAATTGTACGAGTATATTTCCTCTATGTAGTTACAATAATAATAGTTCTGGTACCCTCGCAGCGTTACCCCTTGAAATTCGCCCAATTATTATTTAAAGTTGCACTCTGTAGAATTACTGCAGATGGAATGATTATTTTTGCTAAATGGTAATCTAAGAAGTTTACAATGTTTGCTTCAAGTCACGTTTGAAAAAATGGTAGGTAAAAATAATTTTCCATCTTCTGGACCACACGCAATTCGAGATGAAATCGAACTTTTTGTATAAAATGTATATATGTATGTTTTCGCTGTATACCTATCTATGTAAAATAAAAAACGAAGGACGAAAAGTATGCCACACACTGACTGCAGTGACTGCGACATACAGCGTGAGGCTAGCGGTCGAACAGAAATTGTGGACGGAGCTTCTTTGCCCCTACCCCTTTCAGTAATTTTTATTTGTACGTTTTTATACAGAGCTGTAACAAATTATCCCCTATTGCTTTCCGATGCTTCGAAATTTGTTACACCATGTATATATTTTATAGAGGTTTACTTGAACTTTTTTTTTTTGCTTGTTCAGACTGCTAAATGTTGAATAAATATTGTTTGTCTTAATTGCGTTTTACTAAATGATACTCGTAGAAAGTACTGATTTGATGGTACACGTACTTCTTGAAAATTGAAACATTTACCTATTTTACTCTTAAACCTCAGGTTCCTCTCGGCTCCTCAATGTTGGTCTTTATTTTCCTTTTATTTCACGAAAAAAAAAAAACCTAAATCGCATTATTTTTTCTTCTTTTGAAGGGTCGACATTTTTTTCTAGAGCACGTTTGCCGTTCCCGTTTCTTTCCTTTTATCACCTGAGATTTACCCGAGTAAGGTAGATAAATCGTGGCTGCCTCCGAACCGCGCGGAACGCACTGCAAGTCGATTCTAACCGCGCCCGTTTCTTTCCGCAGCCCCCTGCCGCTCCACGTGTGGGGGCGCTCGTCGTCGGGGGGAGACTGCAGCCCCTCCGACGGTGGCCAGCGTCCGGAGAACGCACTCGACGCTCTGCTAGACGAGCTGCAGACGTTCTCCAAGCCGCACTCCAACGGCCAGGCGCCCCAGGACCCCCCGAACCGCCCCCCGCCATCCCCGCCAAGGGCAGCCGCCCGCCCCAAATGTCCGAGATCGGGCGCAAGGGCAGCATGGACTCGGCCTCGTTCCTGCCCGCGCAGAACCTCTCGGTGAGCACGGCGACGGGCAGCCTGCGGCGCCTCCACTCGTACCCGAGCGGCTCGGACACGGACAACAGCCCGCCCATCCAGCCGCTGCTGAAGGCGGCGGCGACGAAGCCGCCGATCCCCGAGCGCAACGCGGAGCTGCTGCAGCACGCGGCGTCGGGGAAGCGGGTGCCGCCGCCGCCGCCGCCGCGCACCAGCTCCAAGTCGCCGCTGGCGTCGCCCACGTCGCCGAGCCTGCCGCCCCGCTCGCCCGCCGCCGCCCTCCAACATATCCAGAACGTGCAGAACATGGTGGACAGGCCCATGTCGCAGTTCGAGCAGGCCACGCAGAACCTGGGGCTGCAGACGCTGCGCCGCAACGTGCCCGGCAGGTCGAGCGTCAAGGACAAGTCGCAGACGCTGCCGCGGAACCTCGGCTCGAACCTGCAGCTGCAGGCGGAGCCGGAGGCGATTTCGGCGAGCAACAGCAGCAGCTGCGAGAGCGTCAACTCGCAGGACGGCTCGAAGAGGACGCGCAAGGAGGAGCTGGAGCAGCGCCACCAGGAGCTGCTCAAGAAGCAGAAGGCGCTGCAGGAGCAGTACGCGCGCCTCCAGCAGCTGCAGCGCGGCAACAACACGCTGGCGGTGGTGCCGCCCGCGCCCGACCAGCTGCTCAAGAAGACCGGCAGCGAGTCGAACCTGCTGCAGAAGATGGGCCTGCAACTCTCTACCTCACAGATCACGGGGTCGCTGACGAACCTCCCCAACACCTCCGCCGTCGCCAAGAGCACCGGCACCGGCACCGGCACCGGCTCGAATCCCGCCAACCCATCCCACAACCCGACCGCCCAACAGAACAACGTCGACGACCAGGGCAAACTCTCCAACGCTTCCGCCATCCAAACGAACAAGGTCTACGAGACCGACATACTGTGACCTACTCAGACCCGTATGTTCCCAGATCTGCACCACACACACGCCTCACACACCCCACGCGACACTCTCATATCACGGTTGGATTGTTATTCTTTCCCTGTTGAATGTTAGGTGTTACGGTTAAGCTCTCTGTACCTACGGTTTTATTTTATGACTACCTACCCTTCGTTTGTCGCCCTGCTATTGTCATCGATTCGGCAAAGAGAAAACCACTAACCTTCCCACAACGCCACGATTTTTTCACTGGTTCTCCTGCTTTCCGCAGCTCAACTGAACGACCGTTATTCCGATATAAATCTGTTACACTACATTTTTTGAAATGTATAAAGTTATTATTATTGTCAAGTTACGGATTGTGCGGCAAATTATAAAAAAACTCATTTTAAACACTCATTAAACCGCACTTCGGTCATCAGTAATAATAATCGAACCATTTTCATCAAGTAAAGGCCGAATCCATTCGGTATTCGAAACTCATATCAAAATATACAGGGTACTTGAGAAAATCTGCACTGCTGGTTGTTTATTTCAGACACTCTGCGATATTACAATTAACACAGATGTCTAATTAAATTGTTAGACGTTAACCTAACCTCGTTTGAATTGATGGCAATAACAATCCCACCAGGCTTCTATGGTATAATTTTGTGATTTGTTAAGTGTTGTCATTTAAGTCACCCAAATGATTTAGGTAACGAGACATTATAGAGTTTTGCACATTTTTTAATATCACGATGTACATACATATAGTGAAATAGAACCAAGAAAGTTCAATATTGTCGCACTATTCAAGCATACTTATTATACCTACTATTCAATAAAATATATTACCATCATATCGGTGTAAATAGTAAAAAGGTATTACGTGTCGATATGAGCATTGAATTTTTTTTGTCTTAATTTACAGTGTCTCAAATTCTAATCCGCACATAAGACGTTGGAGAAAACGGAGAAGCACTATACATAATTGTTTTTTTTTTTTTTTATATATATACATATAAGAAAATCTAAAAACATTTCTTTTTTCCAATTATTTATTCCAAAAAATCTGTCATTATATTAATGAGAACAGTTAATTGGAAACTGTTTGAATTACAATTTCTGTAATTCTTATGCCACCAACTAATTATCTTTGCAAACGTCCCATGTGTGGGAGATTAAAATTTGAACCACACGGTATTTCATGAAACGTGCTTTGTTATTTTTTAATCAGAATCATTTGTAAAGGTCTATATATTCAAAATATTGCTCAAATATATAAATGTCAAATTGTTGCTGTTTTAAAATTATTATGGTGTTTTTAAATGTTTAACTAATGATCATTTTGAATGTCCCCAACATTTTGCAGGCTATTACATTGGCAGACCCTTGCAAAGCTCATCTCAATGTAAACGATTTATTTTACAAATATTCTGAATGCTTATTGTTTATTTAAATTCATATTTGACAACTTCAGTTTTTCACTTCAGCTCATTGCAGTTCATTGAACAGCTTTTACCAAGGCTTTTACGTTTGAAACATTTTTTTTGCTACTTGTTCAGTTCTCTAAATAATTAGCATGAAATTGTTGAGAAAATTTACCTTTCTTAGTAGTAGAAGGCTTTGGAAAATACGCAAATGGTTGAAAAGCCACTCATGATTGACAAGCAGAATTAATGTCGCCAACATTTGTTTATTTTCCAAAGCTTTCTACTACTAAGAAAGACAAATTCTGTGATTTTATGTTAATCATGTCGAAAAATTGAGACGTAACAAAAAAATATTTCTGGCAACAGTTATTTGATTAGTTTTGATAAACATGAAACGTTATGATACTTTCAATGTGATGAACAAGTGAAAAACTGACTACGTCATTTTGTAGCTTCTACGAGGCCGAAGCAGCTTTGTGAAATATGTAAGTATGTAAATAACTACTTATTGTTTTTCACTTGTCTTTGGGCCAAAAAACTATTTCATTATTTAACACCGTTAAGTAAAACCAGTATGTTTAGTTTAGTTTACATTTTGTTATATGCTAAGTAATTAAGATGTACACAGTGTTAAATTTTACACAACACAAACACAAAGGTATCTATTTATGAAAATCTTATGGCACAATGAGACAAAAGTAATACTATGAACTTCAATAATGAATAGCAAAAAAAAGAGAATTAGCTTAACAAAGAATTATGAGACTGTCATTAATCTTCTACGAGGCTGCCGTTTCATTTGAAATAAACCAGTGATTACCTAACATACTGCTGCTACTTTATTAGTAAAACATGTTGCATAGAACTCGATGGTGTTTATCAATTTTTATACTAGCGTAAGCCACCACCCCGCATTCCTCGCCAAACTATACGATATCTTTTTTAGAGATACGACCAATATCAAATCAAAAAGACAAGCTATTAATGGACACCCTATAAAGCCTAGACTAGTAAATTTTTCCAAAGTTCACTACCTAATAAGAGTGAAAAATAAAGGTAATATTACAACATATTCAAATAAATATTCACCAGTTGCATCAATTTTTCAATTTTTATATGTATCCGTAGTTAAGACATGGCCTCACGGCATCATAACGGCTAGAATGCCCCATAATAGTACATGTACCACAGTTACAACACTTCCGTTTTTCTAATATATATGTAGGTATTTACCAATGTTTCGTAACACTTGTACTGTACCGTTGTGTACACAATCAGAGACTATTCACTTAATGTTTATACAAAGCTAAAAAGTTAACGACGACATGCCAAAGACTTGAAGACTTGATATTTTTTAAAACAAAAAATCTGTACTTGCAGTATTAAACCCATTTATACATAGAGTATGTTAGGCCGTAGATAGGCAACCTGTACGCTGCATACCTACTTATTATCACAGAGAAACAATGTAACCGCATTACGTGCAACAGTTTTATTTTTGTTTTAAAATAAACAGTCTATCGAGAAAGTATTTCCAAAATGAATACAAGGTTAATGTACATATATTTTTGTTTCAGTGAGAGAAATGGTGACTACTAAAATAGGTGCCAATGTAATTAAAAACTGTAATTGAATAATAAATTATTAAAAATGACTAGTTTTTGTTCTAATCTCCCTCAAAGCAGACTTTTCATCCAGCAGACCTCGTACTAGTTACGAAATATACAAAAATACAAATGACATTTCAAAACTTCTGTCAATTTTGAAATGTCACCGAGTCAAAATTAGAAAAAGTAATATTCTGTTAGTCAACACCAAAATAAATAAAACATACCTAAGTGACGTTACCCATCACGTTTTGCCAGTTCTCTCTTCCATTTTTTTCGGACCGCTTGACCGTTTTGGCGCCGTTGATGACTCCACTATCCATTATTTACAATCAATAATCAAAGCACTAGACACTGCACGATTATTTTTTTATTACTAAATTAAGAAACAAAATGAATGCACCAAAGAACACCAACTTTTCAATAACAAATTCAAATAAACAACACGAAACATCTAAATAAACCAAACTACACAGATCTGCTACAAACCATTTTTTAAACTGAACGATCTCCCAATGTGAGTTTACATCACGTGTGTTAATCACGTGATGTAAAAATGAGTCGTTCCTATTGGACGAATGAATGAGACGAATTGAGGCGCTGGCGCGCTGAAACAAGGGGGAAATGTGTCCGGCAACGCAGGGTTCGGCACTATACAACTCTATGATAATGAAAGTATAAACTATATTTTTTAAGCGCCTTGTACATCATGCTCATGTATTTCTTTCCCGTGCTGTGACTGTCATAATTATAAAATACATAAATAAAGACTGTCATATAATGTGACAGCTTTGACAATTAAACAGGGTTATGTTATAAATTTAAAATAATAGTAGAATTACGTCTTTTTTTTGCTCGGCCAACTTTGATGACTTTTTTTTAGATGGCTCGATATAATTCTTGCAATATTTGCGCTATCGCATTGAGATATAATATTTTTATACTCTCACAAAGAATTTCGAGCTTCTGTCAGTCAATAAATATTTTTTGTAGGGCCGCTTTTCAGTTTCTTGCATAAACAACGCATGTCAAACAAAAATACAGACATTTTCCGGCCAATTTTTATTTGTGATACAAAGTGACTCGAGCTCTTGTGTATAATCCCCATGATGATGTACCATTTAACCCCTTTCCTGTTTGAGATTTTAAGGGTCATCAAGGTGTAAGTAACCCTCCCAAGGGGTTGAACTACGAAGGCTGCAATTATTCGTTTAAACTATCCTCTTTAAAAGTAAAATTGATGTATGTATCTCACCTATTTTCAATATTACTTAGGAGAAAGCCGATATAAGGGTGTGACTTTTTTTATCGGTTTTAGTAACCGAAATAAATGGGGATCAAAATACAATAAATAATTCTTTACATACATGACATTGTTTTCAATTGAAAATTCGTTGACAGCACAGGTTGGTATCATTAGCCAAGTTTACATAACCTAGCATAAACATTTTTGATATTCAAACGAAAAGGTCACCAAACATCAAAGATAAATTTTTCGTATGCCGCTGAAAGCTTTATTCGACAAGTTATTCACCTGCCAAATTTTTAAATTAAGCGTCACATTATTTAAACAGACCATCAACAAATCCCTGATAACTAAAAAGGTGGGTTAATCCTCTGTAACCCACGAACAGTGCTTTTGAACGTTTTCTTAAGTTAACACCTTAAATAATTGGCATTAGTCCATTATAAAGCAAGATCGTCCTTTTTATATCCCATGGGCAAGTTTGGAATATTTCCATCTTGCTGGTTATTTTAATAATAAACATCGGCTTTAGTAGAAAGAACAGTGCCATTGCGTACAAGATCGTAACAACATAATCTTTAAACAAACGTAAGTTGCTTTGTACAACTAATGATAACTCGTTCGTGTTAAACAAACACCCTTTGTTCGTTACAAGCGATACTTTTTTATGCTTTTAATGAACTGTAAAATATAGTTTATTCGATATTACTTAGGCCGATAATGTTGTGAGGTATTTTTTTAGATGTCGATACTTTTTTATGCTTTTAATGAACTGTAAAATATAGTTTATTCGATATTACTTAGGCCGATAATGTTGTGAGGTATTTTTTTAGATGTCGAAAAAAATTAGCTGTTTTCGACTTTGATCATACGGTTATCGACGATAATTCGGATACTGCCATTGTGAAGTTAATAGATCATAAGAAGATCCCCAAGGAAATTAAAATGTTACACAGATCCGACGGCTGGACGGCTTTTATGCAGGGCATCTTCGAAATACTGCACGAGAACGACATTAACGAAGAATCTATAAGGGATCTAATAATAAGCCTACCGCCTATTGAAGGGATGGTCGAGCTGATATACGAAATGACGGAGAAGTTAAATTTTGACGTAATCGTTATCAGCGATTCGAATTCTTACTTCATAGATCTGTGGCTGGAGGCGCACAATTTAAAGGAACGCGTATTGAAGGTATTCACGAATCCGGCGCATTTCGAGGATGGCCTGTTAAAGATCCACATGTACCACTTGCAAGACTCGTGCAAATTGAGCACGAAAAATCTGTGTAAAGGACAAATAATGGAGGACTTTATCGAGGATCAGAAGCAGAAGGGCGTAACGTATGATACGGTTGTGTATTGTGGGGACGGTTACAATGATTTCTGCCCCATTTTAAGGCTGAACTCCAAAGACGTGGCCTGCGTCAGAGACAAGTACAAGTGTGCCGAAATTGTGCTGAAAGCGAAGGACGGCCGGTACACCGACGTGCACGGCATTCCTAGGACGGTGTATGCAAATGTGTGCGTTTGGAGCAGCGGATTTGAAATCACCGAGTATATGAGGCAACATATGCTATAAGAAAAACCAAAAAAAAAAAACCTGTTAGTCAAATCTCGCATGCATGCGTAAAGTATTTTTAATAAAATTTGAGCGGCCACTCGCCTATTTTGTGATAACCAAGGACTTTCCGCGTGTATTTTCCAAATATATTTTGTTATAACTTACATTTATAAATGTCTTTGGTCCCTCAAAAGAATGTTTATCTTATCAAAGAAGGTATGTACCGTACTTCTAAGGATATTTAATAAAAATGTTTTTAATCCATTCAGATTTTAAATTGAAAAATCGTCATTTTGAATTTCTGTTGTATGAAAAAAAATCGTGGCAGGCCATGGAACTGCGTCTTAAAAGCGAAGGGGAGGCTCAAAAGAAACAGTTTTCTTAATTGATTACCTTGAAATTATATTCTTATCATGAGGATTATATGAATTGGTACATAAAGAAAAGCAGACAACGAACAAATCAAATATATTTCGTTAAAAAAAGACTGTATCAAAGTTACCTTGATTCAATTACTTATGTTTTTTCTCGTAAATTTAATACCAAATATACATGTGTACTCTTTGTAAATTTCACGAGTTTTTGGTAGTTAATTTTAGTTTACAAAATTATGGAACGGAACTTGATATGTGTATAACCTCACTCACATCACTAGAATAAATTATTTTACTCTGTTTCCTCTTTACAGTACGATCCATGTTACGTATAAAAATCCGCCAAAACATGCACATGTTAGATGTCAGTCAATCAGAAAATGTCTTAAGAGAGAAAAAAAAACAACGCATCTCAGTTCAAAAACTCAAAATTTTACCTGTGATAAATTTATTTAACAAAAGACGTTCTCTATAAAATAAAATAACAGATGACACTTCGGTTTTATATTTTGGGACACAAGCGTTTAGAACCTAAGATTTATTACATTTTCACTTATTTACTCGACTGCCTTCACCAGGGCCTCCCCAACTTCTACGGCAATGGCAGCTTCGGCTTTAGCCTAAAAATTAAAGATGTATTCAGTTTTGTTTTTCCATTTTTTTAACGCGCTGCGACAAGCGGCTGAACACATGAATTTTTATTTACACATTGGTTTAACATACCTCGTCCGTGGAAGCAGACGCCAACTGGCTTTGGGCTTTGCTTAACACGTCTCTTGCAGCGGCAGCGTCTAAATTTTCTACAGGATGTGCTTCTTGGGCCAAAATCTAGGGTGACAGTCCGTCAATAAAGAAAAAGAAATATGAGACTGGAAAACGCTTACTTGCACCGAAGAATCATCGTTGATAGTTACAGTACCGCTGGAAACGAAAATCTTATTGACTTTGCCGTCATTCTCGAATACTGTAACAACGCCGGGTTTAAGGACAGCCAATGTGGGTACGTGTGCTGGCAGAATACCAAAACTGCCAGAGAATGAGGGAACGTCCACTTGTTTTACGGCTTGAGCAGAGTAATACACCTTAAATGCACCGTTTCAGCATAGATACAACTTGCAGTATGTTATATAAATGTGTTACGTACTTGATTTCCTGAGGCAAACGTGAAGCTCATGTCATCCGCGTATCCCCTTTTGACTGTGGTGTTGAGGGCTCTGCGAGTGAGGAGACGCGAAACAGATCTTAGAGCGGCCATT